>JAOTOL010001358.1:545000-754491 GCA_034440575.1 Imbricaverruca yamaguchii | reverse complement strand
GAGAGAGAGAGAGAGAGAGAGAGGAGAGAGAGAGAGAGAGAGAGAGAGAGAGAGAGAGAGAGAGAGAGAGAGAGAGAGAGAGAGAGAGAGAGAGAGAGAGAGAGAGAGAGAGAGAGAGAGAGAGAGAGAGAGAGAGAGAGAGAGAGAGAGAGAGAGAGAGAGAGAGAGAGAGAGAGAGAGAGAGAGAGAGAGAGAGAGAGAGAGAGAGAGAGAGAGAGAGAGAGAGAGAGAGATAGAGAGAGTGAGAATAAGAGAGAGGAAGAGAGAGATGCGATCGTAATTTCGCTGCTCGACCCATTTCTGAAGGGGGGGGCGAAGTTCAGTTAGTTGCGGCATAATTGCTTTGATTGTTGACAATTGAGACGGTGAGGCAGAACTCCTACGGCCAGGATCTCAGATAGACATACCGCTTCTTTCCGTCTTGTTTATTCCGGCATTCAAGACTATTCTGATTGTCGTCAATAATGCACCACTAAAAGCTCTAGCCGCATTGTAACTACAGTGTTTTTCGTTGTAGCTGGCATCTCATCGGCACTACAAATAGTGCCTTTAAGAGACTGGAAGGAGGCGATATTAAGCCTTCACTTGTTTCATGGAAACTTTGCTTGTCTAGGTTCTAGTTTGCTGTGTATCCTTGTGTTGTGGCGTGGTGCCTATTTCCTTCATCCTTTGATATCTTCTACTCTTGGGGGTAAGTCCGGGCGACCGAGTATTGATTGTGTGTGCTTAGGTCCGCGTACGTCCTGGGGGATTACTAAAGAACTCGGGCCAATCCGACATCATTTCATAACCTCTCACGGAGCGCATTTGTGTCGAATCACTCGCCACAACAGCTCAGACGATGTTGGGAAGAGACACACCAATCCCCCCAAGGAGAAAGCTATAGCACGTTTATTACCCTGTAGGAGTTATGTGACGCACTCATGTGGAGCCTCAGAGTGACACACTCCTGTGGATCCTCAGAGTGACACACTCGTGTGGAGCCTCAGAGTGACACACTCGTGTGGATCCTCAGAGTGACACACTCGTGTGGAGCCTCAGAGTGACACACTCGTGTGGATCCTCAGAGTGACACACTCGTGTGGATCCTCAGAGTGACACACTCGTGTGGAGCCTCAGAGTGACACACTCGTGTGGAGCCTCAGAGTGACACACTCCTGTGGATCCTCAGAGTGACACACTCGTGTGGATCCTCAGAGTGACACACTCGTGTGGAGCCTCAAAGGACACACTCGGTATCCCAGAGTGACCACCCCCAGAGTGACCACCCGTGGATCCCAGAGGCCACCGGTGGAGTGACACACTCGTGTGGAGCCTCAGAGTGACACACTCGTGTGGATCCTCAGAGTGACACACTCGTGTGGAGCCTGAGAGTGACACACTCGTGTGGAGCCTCAAACACACTCGTGTGGAGCCTCAGAGTGACACACTCGTGTGGAGCCTCAGAGTGACACACTCGTGTGGAGCCTCAGAGTGACACACTCGTGTGGAGCCCTCAGAAGGGTGGCAGGTAGTGGTGTGAAGCCTCAGAGTAACGCATTCGTGTGGATCCTCAGAGCGAGCTTCGGGGTAGCATATTTAAAAATGCTGTGGACGATACAATACTCAGGATGTTTTGTGGACGGTATGTTACCCTGTATATTTTGTGGACGGTACGCTAGACTAGATATTTCGTGGACTGCACGCTATTCTGGAGATTTTGTGGACGGTATGCTATTCTGGAGATTCTGTGGACGATATGCTATTCCGGATATTTTGTGGACGATATTCTACTCGGGAGATTTCGTGGACGATGTGCTACTCCGGATGTTTTGTGGACGATATGCTACTCAGGAGATTTCGTGGACGGTACGCTATTCTGGAGATTTTGTGGTCGGTACGCTACTGTGGATATTTTGTGGACGATATGCTACCCTGGATATTTTGTGGACTATGCGCTACTCTGGAGTGACAGGTGTGTAGGAACGACCCCACGTGGGTCAGCGTAGCTGCATGACAAGAATCTTGAAAGGTGGCATTTCGGTTTCCAGGTCTGCAAACTTCAGAGGAATCTGAGCATCAATGAAATGCAAGCAGTGCCTGTTATATGAGTCAACACATCGTTGCATGAACATCTTTTGTCTTGGGAGTCGGCCGCAATAGGATATACGCCCTTGTGAATGGAATGCAAATATGGTCAATCGTGGAAAAAAGAGTTAATTTGTGGAATGTCGCCGACTACCAGTGACGGAAAGTGGGAAAAATACGAATCCCTCTCTTGCAGGCCACATCTCATCAACGGCGGAAAATATGAATTCTGTCTGTTCTGATTTACGGAAATCCAACAACGTGCGAGCTCTGAAGACGCACGGTTCAATATTCCCCGTTCACTGAACACATCAACCCGCCAAATTCTGGCCAAGCTAGCTCACAGTACTCACAATGTTCGGCACACGGCACTCACAATGTTCGGCACACGGCACTCACAATGTTCGGCACACGGTACTCACAATGTTCGGCACACGGCACTCACAATGTTCGGCACACGGTGCTCACAATGTTCGGCACACGGCACTCACAATGTTCGGCACACGGCACTCACAATGTTCGACACACGGTACTCACAATGTTCGGCACACGGCACTCACAATGTTCGGCACACGGCACTCACAATGTTCGGCACACGGTGCCCAACGTTCGGCACACCCAATGTTCGGCACACGGCACTCACAATGTTCGGCACACGGCACTCACAATGTTCGGCACACGGCACTCACAATGTTCGGCACACGGCACTCACAATGTTCGGCACACGGCACTCACAATGTTCGGCACACGGCACTCACAATGTTCGGCACACGGCACTCACAACGTTCGGCACACGGTACACGGCACTCACAACGTTCGGCACAAAAATGTTCGGCACACCGAACTCACAATAATGTTCGAGCACACGGTAATTGCGGGGTTATTTCAAACCGTGAGCCGGTGGAATTGCATAGTCCATCCCGCCTGGCCTAATATCAACACATCTCGACCCAGCCGACCTGCCTCTTGCTGACCTGAGCGCCGCTGAGCTGAGTCAGGACGCATGGACAGATGCCCTGACCCTGTCTCACCGGAACCGGGCTGACTTGACCTTGATCTCTGACCTGACGGCCGACCTGCGTCCATCAGGCTGCGGCGTCCCGGCCTGCAATATGAAGATCTGCCCGACCCCGCCACGGCCGGCGACGGCTTCAACATGGCCGACTACGACTACAGGCAGGCGGCGCCGAGCCTCAGAGACCAGGAGTTCCTGCAGCACAGCAGCCTGTGGGGAAACAAATACGTCGCCGGCGAGTACACACAGGACGGTGGTGCTTGGGGGGGGACAAACTCGTTACCGGTGAATACACACAGGACGGTGGTGCTTGGGGGGACAAACTCGTTACCGGTGAATACACACAGGACGTGGTGCTTGGGGGGAGGAAACTCGTTTCCGGTGAGTACACACAGGACGGTAGTGTGTTGTGGAAACAAACACACTACCGGTGAATGCACACATAGCGGTAGTGCTTGGGAGAGACAAACGTGTTACTCGTGAATACAAACATGATGGTGGTTATCGGGGGAGACAAACGTGCTACCGGTAAGTACATACATGAGGGTAGTGTTTGGGGAAAACAAACGCGTTGCCGGTGAATACACATATTACTGTAGTGCTTGAGGAACCACACAGGTGACTGAGTGAGTGCCCACATGACGGTAGTGCTTGGGGAAGCACACAAGCGTCTGGTGAGTATCCACAGCTGGGTGACAGTGTTCGGGGAAGTAAACACGTCTGCTATCACATGGCAGTAGATAGCGACTAAGCAGACCATGTTGACACCATGTGCACACCTGGATGCAACACTAGGCTATACGTTCCGGTTGCACGATTATCTGCAATGGCCTGCTTCCTTCACGGCATGGCGGTTGGCCATCATCTGCACCCACACTTCCTTTGTTCTATCCGGGACGACTATGCATATAGTCAACAGTCATTTGAAGTGATACAAGCTCTCCGAGCTCCGTCAGAGGCACATCTCGAACTCGATCTATTCACAGACCCTCTTCCTAGAAGAGCTCACTCCAGACACTCGTCAATATTAGACGCTTCCAATAAAGACAGCGCCTCCGGTGATGGTGATACAAAGAGGCTTCGATGACGCTTATTGGCATCTTTTGTGCCAAGGACGGCCAGATGTGGGGCACAACATTCGCCGAACTGTGTCGAGGAGTGCCCAGTTGGCCAGCTAGCATCACGTTAGCCGTATGCGTCACGAAAACAGGCTGAACAAGTTTCGGCGGAAACTACGCAGAACATTCACTAAGGACGCTGACCTGTGTTTCGCGCAGGTTTATAATACGCAATCCAAGCGTTGGACTCAACTTCAGATTCATGGTGGGCTCAGGCTCTGTACGAGAACGCTGTTTGGTGAAGGCGCGGAGTTCTTTGGGCTACTCTTGGAATGTGTTCGGACCAGGTTTGCTCAAACTCACACTGTTAAAGTGGTTTTGTGCTGAAAAATGTCACATCGGCGTGGACAATTTTAGCTTCACAGAGCAGTGAAGCTAAAATTGAACGTAGGACCGAGTAACGAGTAGGCCCTAGGTCTGGAGTTTTAAAGAACCGAGATTTGTCAACATTACTGTCACGGCGACGGCTGGGATGTCCTTCCTGTGTCCGCCAGAGGTGTGTTGAAGTTCTCCTTCTATTTTCTTTCGGTTTACCTATGAGGCTATATTAGCCGCCCCGGTAGCTCAGATGGTTAGAGCGCTGGCCTGCACTGGTCTCCCCTGTATTGGCAACACAGGTTTCGAGTTGCTTCGCGCGCTCGCATTTAGCCCCCGGCCGGAGTGTCAGTTGGCAGCTGGCCCGATAAGGCTGGGAACCAGCTACCGGGCGGCCATGTCGATGTATTGGCGGCACGTTAAACTTTCGGTCTAAATTCTGCCGTTGAACTGGAGTTCATGGATCGGGTGGTGGGGCCAGGGTTCACGCAACAAGCTCTGCTTAGCAATAGAACCCTGGTTTCTCAAGCCACCCCAGCAACAATTCGGATTAAATTTATTTTATTTAAGAAAATTGTATCGTGCCTATGATTATTTGCCATGTTCATGATTGCGTCTATATTTACACTTGTCCAAGAAATGTGAGCAGATCGTTCCAACCCAGCAATGTCGAATGAGGACGACATCATCCTTCACGTCAACAATGAAACAAACAAAGAACATTGAAGAAGCAAAATGCACGCAAAAATGACTGTCTGCTGACACACAAGCTTGGAAAATGGCTGAGTCCTCAGGTCTGAAGGGTCGCATCCTGGACCTGGAACCCAATTTTTGTTTAATGTTGCCATTAATAAGTACTTACTGGGTATCTATGCGAAAAGAAATGGTGAAAATGTTGACTTGTCATAAAGTCATCACTAAGGCAACATGAGTCGCAAAGTCTTGACATGGATAAGCCAATAGTTGTCAGAAAAGATGCCATGACGACCTCTGGCCTCGTTCTTGGCAACCCCTTGTTTTTGCAAAAAACATTTTAATTAAACCGGTCCATCCAAATGTGTTTGAGACAAAATTATGGTATTAAATATGCGCATACCTTTTGAATCCGATCCTTGGTTTTCTGTTCATATTTGCAAGACTTGTAGCAGGGGAACGGAAACTCGAGCAACGGGCATGCAACTTCCATATGACCAGTTCCCTTATTGGTGATTCTCGATTTACTTTTCAATGTAACATGCACAGGAAAGAATATGCGTGCTTACAGCTTTCTTCTTTCGCGGGTGACATAAAGACATAAAAAAGACATAAAAGATTAGTGCAACTATGAGCCACAAGGGCCCTTCTTGGTTGCACTCTGTACACTGAACCAGTTGCCCACCAAATCTGTCAATCAGCCCTCCCTGTAATACTGAAAAGCAAGCCCTCTATTCTTATAATGATTGTCTATGCTGTTTTTAAAGATAAAGATGATTTTTAAAGTGACAGTTCGCCACTCGGCCAGTTGGAAACACTCATTGCAGTCTCAATATTTCCCATGCAACGCTATTGCTACGCTAAAATTCACCTTGAAGGGAAAGTGCTTTCCGCACCCCCACCCCTCCTGCACCCTACAGTCTGCAGAGAGTGGCACCCCAGCCACTGAAGGGGCATCCATGCAGTCTGTCTGCAGAGGGCATTCCAGCGATTGTAAGGACACTCCAGCAGTTGAGGAGTCAGCTCAGCATTTGTAGGGGCACCCCTGCAGTTGTATCTGCGCCCGGCATTATAACTGGAAGCAGAATCGTAAATGGGCGACATGTAATAGTGTTGTTGGATTTGGCGCTGCTCGTTGTCATGTAGCGCCACGCACATGTAATGGCCGCCTTAGAAAACTCCTCTATCAATGAAATTATCTGAAAATCCTCTTTGATGTGAAGGATCAGCTTGGATCCCTCACACAACTCATATCCCGCTACAGGGCAACTCTTGCGCCGTCTGCGCCACCAAGCTCATGCACCCCTGCTGCCACCGTGCGAGCAGAATTAGAAGCTTTCGCCTCGCATCTCCTATTGTTGCGGTCCGTATACTAGTCCGTCTTACAGAAGAGCATTGCGGTGCAGCATAATTCATGTATCTGACGCCTCAAGGACGTTTGCGGTAAATCGTGTCCTTTGTCGGTCGGTGAGGGCAGTAGTCGGTACAGAGACGGGGATTTTCGGGATTGGATCCCACCTTTACTCCTGGAGCCAGAAGCCATCGCTTTCTTTTCTCTCCGCCTCAGAGCGTGGATCACCATACTTGTGTTTCGCCCGGGAGGTTGGCATCCAGTGCAAACAATTATTCCGCACCAGCATTGCACCAATGCAGAGCGCCATCGGGACTGCTGGTCGAACGAGAGCCAGAGGCGTGCGCTGGTGCTCCACACGCAGGCGGGGCATCATCCCACGACAATCAGCTTGTGGACGGTCAGCAAACGTGCTCTCTTGGTAGCCCCTAACAACGTGTACTGTATCGGGGCCAAGATTCGTGAAAGTGCAGCAATTTTGGAGTGAAGTTAAGTCGACGTCGAAATTTCGGCGTAGTGCGTGGCATTTGAAATCTTTGCTCGATACTGTCCGAAGTGCATCACGGTGGAAATAATGTCATCATTTTCGACATGTGTGCATCAAGAAAGCGATCCCCTACGGCCGAAATTGGGTGCCAAGTTGATGAAATCTGGCTCGTGCGCCGAATAAGACACATACATTTCAAACGTATGTATAGTGTGTCGAACTATCGCATTAGTGTCGGGGTCCACGCTGCGTTCCAGTCCTTCTCGTCTGGCAGCTTTCACGCTCAGTGTATTTCGCATGCAGCCGCTCAGCGCGGCACCCTCCATCCGACCGACCTCAACCATGTGATCGCCTGACCTCGGGGCACTCAGGTCACGTGACATGACGACAGACCAAGTGGCCGGCGATTAGCTGGGTGGCCCTGAATAGGTGCCGACTGGACCGGCACCGGCCAACTCCCGCAATGAAACGCCTTCTGTTTCAGAAGTATGCACCTCAGAAGGAATTTTGGGGCAAGCACTCCCAATGTAAAATTGAAAGAGTGGGATTAATTTAATATATAACGGATCAGGACTTGAAGCGCTCCAACAAAAAAAAAACTTCAATATGGTGACCATCGGACCCGGTCGATGCGCTCGGATTGGCGTTTCTTGTACGTACGCCGGAATCGACTCATGCGCGCTTCCCCCGGGTTCAAGGCCACTTCTTGCGTCACCACCATATACAGGGGTATATACAGGGCATTTGTGGCTAGGGGCACCATAGCTATATACAGGCCATTTCCACCACCATACGGTGGTAGCTATATACAAGGCTAGAGCCATAAAGACGGGGCGAACGGAGCTGGACCCATAACGATTGGGACGGAGCGACAATCCGATTACCGATTGATTCAAATGTATTGCAGGAGCTACACTACGTAATTCCATGATGCAATGTATGATTTACAAAGGGGACAGAGCAACGATGCATGTTAATTGAGCCTCTCAAAATAGACTCGTCCTTTGTTTTTGGAAAATATGAAGTCAGGACGATGCCACTGCGGCTAGGGGTACTCACCTCTCGCGGGATGCACTTCGAAAATTACCAGAGGAATGATCATGCATAAAACATGGGGGAATACAGTGAATGAGACTCTGTCCTCCCCCAGCTGATGAATCTCAACTTTCCTCCCCAATGGCCGCATCCTACGTAAGAGATAACCCTCCCCCTCCTGACAAAACTAACCCAACTGGCGAACCATTCCCACCTGGTGCGGTTTCCCACCTGACAGTAATGGGCTGCCGCTGCCGCCGCCCCTGACCTGACGAGGCCGCCGCTGCCGTCCCTGACCTGACGAGGCCGCCGCTGCCGTCCCTGACCTGACAGCTGCGCGCCGACCTGACGAGGCCGCCTGCCGTCTGACCTGACAGGCCCTGCCGCCCTGACCTGACGAGGCTGCCGCTGCCGCCCTACCTGACGAGGCCGCCACTGCCCCGCCGCTGCCGCCTGACCTGACGAGGCCGCCGCTGCCGTCCCTGACCTGACGAGGCTGCCGCTGCCGCCGCTGACCTGACGAGGCCGCCGCTGCCGCCGCTGACCTGACGAGGCTGCCGCTGCCGCCCCTGACCTGACGAGGCTGCCGCTGCCGCCCCTGACCTGACGAGGCTGCCGCTGCCGCCCCTGACCTGACGAGGCCGCCGCTGCCGCCGCTGACCTGACGAGGTCGCCGTTGCCGTCCCCAGGCGGTGCCGGCGAGGGCAGTCAACACCTGCGGCCCGAGGGGAGCATCAAGAACCAGCAGACCACTAAGACGGACGGCGTGCTGCCGGCCTACTGCGAGCCACCCAACCCCTGTCCGCTGGGCTACACAGGTAAGTTTGCTCACAATGCAATGCTTACTGCTGGGCTTTACGGCACACCGATCCAAGGTGGTGGCGAGTGGTCTAGGGCAGAGCGTATCGCGGAATGACGTCTTCAAAACCAGTCCAGGTAACATCCGTAGGAACCAATCTAATCCGTATCCATATCCATTCCAGATGCAGATGTCCATCTATTATGCAACCCGATTTAAAAATGGAAAATAGTTAAAACCAGATTGATGGCAGAATCAATGGCATAAACATAATGGACATAACACAATATCGTAACTGACAGGATAAAATCCTAACTTAATATTTCGAGCGTGGTTTTGATTGCAATCTTGAATAGCAGCATGATATCTTACTAAAATGACAATTTCACTTCAGATCACATGTGCAGACTGAGAGTTTTCTAACCTATATTAGCTCATGGGTGCATGAGCATTACCACGGAATACAGGAAAGGAACTACTGCAGCTAGCAACTAGCAAGGAATCAAAGAAGATGAATTTGGAAAAATTAGGTTCAAAATGAAATGTTAATAATATTTACCGTGTTCGCTTGCGGATGAGTGTCAATATCTTGAACAAAATAGTAACTTACGGGAAAAAAACCTAGGTGACTCAATGCACTATAATCCAAAGTTGTCATGACTGACTCACGACCATTTCATTTAAAGGATACACACATACACTAACCAGAGGCAGTCAGTTATTGGTAAGTGTCATTGGCACGTCTTACACGCCTAGCAGTGTCCATTTAGGCACTCATTTAAGAAGTTGCACACTTAACACGTGCCCTGGAGGGGGCGGGGGGCGAAATCCGCCCACCCCTCCGGTTTTTCGTAGACAACTCTAGATTTTGCCGGCCGATATAAGCCATTGTTTGTGTACCTGCTTATAAATTACCGCCGCGTTGCTTGAAGGAAGAAAAATGAAAATCGACTGAACATTTTTAGAGTTAGGGGTCGCTAAATTAAAAAAAAAATCCTCACCTCCACACCGCAAATATCGGCGCTGATGCGCTTCCAGTATATTGGCAAAATTGAAGTGTTCTCGGCAAAACAAGCGACTTGTTTGATGTATATTGTAATGCTATATTGCTTCAAAGTCATGTCAGGTCACCGGGGTCATGTCAAGTCAAGTTCATGACAGGTTAGCACACGCCCTGGTGTGGGGATGGCGAAATCATCCCACCCCTCCGATTTTTCGTACATAACTCCATATTGTACCGGCCAATATACGCCAGTTTTTACGTACCTACTTAGAAATGACCGGCGCATTCTTTGAAATAAGAAAAATTAAAATCGGATGAAAATTTTCAAGTTGGGGGCCTTTAAAGTAAAATCAATTCGCAGCTCCAGACCAAAAAATCGTCGCTGATGCGCTTCCCATATATTGGCAAAAGGGAAGGGTTCTTGACAACACCAGCGACTTGTTTCATGCATATTGTTGTGCTATATAATTTAAAAGTCATGTTAGGTCGTCGAGGTCAAGTCAGGTCAAGTTCATGATAGGGTAATGGAACCAGACTTGGTCAACTGGAATGTTGTCACAAGTGCAAATGACTGTCATGCGATCGATGTCACTTTGCATGTACATCCCGAAATCCACTGTTTGCCATTGTGTGCCTAAGCATTTCCTACTTTACTAATGTATTTCACTCCTTTCTTTGCGAAGCCGATTGTGCTGAACCACCCAACGGAGCAGTCGGGTGGGCAGCCCGGTTCCGGTAACTGGAGTAGGTAATGACCTGATAAAGTTCTCCTAGATATGTGACCTGAGGTCAAATGGCGAATCTGGCATCTGTATTGCATCATTAGTAATGTTCAAAACATCATTAATGCCAATTTTGGAGCATTTAAACCCTATCACAGCGATCCATAACAATGAAAAGCCAAGCCACGCAAAGCCAGAAAAATGTGTTATTTTTACCTCATTTGATCTTGAAGATATTGATCTAAGGCCATGAAATTTGTACACAACATAGTTAACTATCGTGCCCATCCACCCTGCGAATTTCATTGCTCTAACATCAGTAGGAGCCGAGATCTTAGGGGGCGGAATCGCCCCCCCCTCCAGTGCGTGTAATTTTCCGAGGCCCTCCGGGGCGCGTGTTAATGAAGCATAGCCATGGGTTGACAGACACGCACACCCATGTGTAGGTAAAGAGGCAGGAGTTACCTCATACCGGTACAACTTAATAACAACTAATTATAATGAGCATATTTTTGTTTACCAGCACATGTCCACCGCGCTACTCGTCACAGTTATTGTCGTGTGAGGTGGATCTGATGCAATTCTGAGAAAATAATGGATGCGGATTGGACACCGATTGACAGCTAGAACGTTGCCGTGAAAATAAATTGATGTAAAATGCTTTCCTTCCATCTGTGTATAAATACAATGTCCCCCACAATTAAATATTCAAGCTAACTGATGATGATAGTCCTTAAGCCAAAATTGCATAGAAAAAGCGAGAAATCTCTCGTCACTAAGCGACCTGTTTAATTACTATAAAAAGTGTACTTGCTATATCTGCCAACACCCATAATGTCCAACACATGAATGAATGCCTGGCATTGAATTAATTTGATTGCTCTCTCAATCTGTGGGCCTCATCCAACCCCTGTGCCACTCATTTGTCTGTGATCACCTTAATCCCAACTGCCCGTGCCACGATAACAATAGTGTGGGTGGGGCGACAATAAGCTCATTTCTTGGAACATTGAATATGTATATGCTTGTGTTACTCAAGGGTTTTGCTGGTCTTGCCAACTAGGGAGGACCTATTTTCCCACGTTAAGCTCTCGGTTTATGCCCTCCCGTTGCGCTAGGTCAGATGGTAAAAACAGGGTCCAAGCAACTGGCTCCGCTTAGCATATTGCCTTGAGTTGTCAAATCGTCCAACAAGATATGGAACTGAATTAGCTTTAAAATACTTACCTGCTGCACCACCAATTCAACCAGGATGTCTTCGTTATGCCATCCAGCATTCATGAACCGTGCTGTACTGACTTGTGGATGTGCATATGTGGTACACTGAGACATGGACTCGTCCACCATTGAGCTTGTGAAACCGGGTTCCTCAAATAAACTTATAATTAATATTGTCAATTCTGGCGTTGCATGAAGGGAGTGGACCTAATCCTTAGCATCACTTAACCTTTTCCAGGGACGATAGTTTTGCCATGGTCACTGAAATGGGTGGCCTCGAGCTCAAGTGGTTGTTTTAAAAACCAATAAACAACCAACCGTTTTGCCATGGCGGAGCTCATGCTCAAAGTGAATTGGATGACCATCTGTTCACCCAACAGATGTATACATCATTGTGCTCGTGATGTTATTTAAGTGCGCCGCTCAAGACGGTTCACCGACAAACTGTGAGCGAGCCTGCACGTGACGGGTCATAAGCTGACCTGGCGACCTGTGTCGGCAGCGTCGGACGGCTGCCTGGAGACGTTCCAGAACTCGGCCGCCTTCAGCCGCGAGTACCAGGCGCGCCAGGAGTGCATGTGCGACACGGAGCACATGTTCAGCTGTCCAGACTCCACCAGCGACAGCGAGATCTCCGCTCTGGCCAGGTAGACAGAAGTTCCGCGTCTCGCCGCTAGTGGCGCTGTGAGCAGGCAGACAGAAGTTCCGCGTCTCGCCGCTGGAGGCGCTGTAGCGAGAAAGACAGAAGTTCCACTACTCCCCGCTGGTGGCGCTGTGGGCAGGTAGACAGAAGTTCCCCATCTCACCGCTAGTGGCGCTGTGGCGAAAATGACAGGAATTCCACGCCTCACCGCTGGTGACGTTGGGCGGAGTTGTCGTGCCGTGAAGATGCACGTTTAACGTTTTCCATAGTTTATTTTTATCTGATCACTTTTCCATCATCGTCATCCGGGATGCCAATGCAGGCGGCTTTGCTGAGATCATCAGAGAAAGAGGGTCTGCAGAGCGCCACCCTTCGGACAAGTACCAACAGGTACACACTTTGCTGATAATTTGGTAAGGCACTGAGCAGACAATCTCACGTAGATGAGCTGTGGGCGCAGTCTTATGGACATGTTTGGTGCATTTTTGCAAAAATCTGCAAAAATGCATCCGTATTTTTGCAGAAAAGTTTGTTATGTTTGTTTTATTCTACATAATCTGCTCACATGTTAACATATTATGTTTCATGTGTGCTCAACTGTCTCAACTCAACTTTCTCAGGGTCTTGCGAGGTTATCGAGCTGAATGGACTTGAGACGATTTTGTTTCGCAACCTGCTTTATGGGACACCTTACGGCCCGAACACGAATTATTCCCAAGGCTACCCTGGAGAACGCTTGGTGCAAGCGAGAGCTTAACATGATCAGACCTAAAAATAACTGCACCAGGCATAAGTTCAATTAGTTAGATCGTCATTGTATATGTAAATGTAGGGATACATGGTCTGATTAAAGTTGTTTATACCCAAGTATTTAAAGCATACCAATTTTAACTTGCTCTGAAAGACCACTGCTAGTCCCAATTTGGCACATTTTTTTTCCCCAACCAACCACCAAGCAACCAGCAATAAACCAGCTAACAATTCACTGGTACGTGCCCTGCCGCTCATACAACAACCCAAATAGCTGGAATCTAAATAGCAGCGATAATGCTCAACTCCTCGAATGGAAAGGCGAGCGAAATTCGTTCAGCAAGCGGGACAAAAACTGATCCCTCCTCATATGGCTACGATTTCCAGGCGGCGCTCCCGCCACCCATCACCCGATATTATGGTGCTGTGCGTACAAAATGCAGAAAGCGCTGAAGTAAATCGAGGTGATGCCATTAACCAACCGGCATTAACAGACCGCCAATGTTCGCTTCATGTGGTTGTGTAATTGAAAAAAAAATAAAAAAAAAAATTTTTTCACGACGCGTGCTTGCTCTTGTGACCGAGTGAACATCAGCGGACCGTAACTCACCGTAACTAACTGTAACTCACAGCAACTCACCACAACTCACCGTAGCTCACCGTTACTCACCGTAAGCGACGGTAGCTCACCGTAGCTCATCGTTACTCATCTTAACTCACGGTAGCTCACGGTAACTCACCGTAGCTTATCGAAACTCATCGTAACTCACCGTAGCTTATCGAAACTCATCGTAACTCGCCGTAACTAATCCTAACTCACCATAACCGTTCCAGGTCGATCTCGAACAAAGGTCTAGAGGATGCGGCTCTCAGCAACATCATGCTGGACCCAGAGAAGACCAAAGTTGTGGCTAAGAAGTTCAATCGAGCCCGGGTAAGTCAAACACTTGTGCGGGAAGGTTGTAATTAAATCCTTTGGAGTTCAGGTAATGGCTTTTTCTTCCCTTCAGCTCAACCGAAGAATATGCGTATCGTTCTACGCCGTGCTTACTTGACATGTCTCTGATGGTTTTAATTGTGCGGCGAAGTGCCACCCAGCAGAAATATTATAAACTCACAAAGCATGGTAGGACATTTTGAATTGTCATGGCTTACTTATTTCGATATGATTTGGTGTTCGTTTTTTCCGATTTAAGTGCTAATTGAGCAGCTGCGTTCAACCTAAAACTCGACGTTGTTTGCACCACCATGTTTAATTAATATTGACTTCCTGCAGTATGCCCATCCTTGGTTAATGCTTCACAACTCCAAGCATCCGGCATGTGCCCTCACAGGGTGTCAGAAACCTCCACCGGCGCATATTAAGCACAACAAAACACTTCCTTATTGGAAATATATCAACGAGCATCCATGAGATCCGTGATCCTTGCCGGCGTAATAAAAGGCAGCCTGCATCTCCGCTGCACGTACGCCGATCCCTCTGCGATCATCTGCGGTGGTCCTGAGCGATTAGGGAAGATTTTCAGCATAGTTGAACCTTAAGAACATGCTCTAGCACTGTCAATGAATGATGATTGTCAACAATTAGGCAAAGTACATTTTATCCAAACCAAACAGTCTGACAAACAAAAACATCACAAGAAGCTACGTGCTAAAACTTCCTTCAGATGCACATCTATGACATGTCTACGGTATGAGTTCGACATTTACCAAGAGGAATTTGTACATTTCAAGGCGTGTAGAAAACAACTAGATAAGCGTCAAAGATGGGTTCTATCTTCATCTAAGATTCATTGTAACACCTATGTGGGTAGCCACGTCAGTTGAATTCAGTGCTGCTTAATTACTGCTCTAAATCTTCTTTTCGCTTGGAATATTACTGTATCGACTGCGCGGCCCGTGTCAGTCCGATGGAGGATGCTGCGCCCGACGGTTGTAGGCGGCATTTGCTAAGCGAGAAGGCTGTTAAGGAAAACGAACAGTGCTATAGCGTGGCAAATCAGACAATTCCGCAGAGTGCACTCAGTTTAAGATATGTGCACCATATTCGGCAGTTGATCCTGAATTCGGCGACGTTCGAACCTATCTTGGCGGAAGCGAATTTGTTAAATGCAGATGTGACAGAACTGAAACTCTATTTTCGCAGCCTGGCTTCTCTTACAGACATTGATGACACATTCTAGATGCTGGGGCAATGTGACGAATTGTCGAAAATCCATATCTGACTTTCCTGCACCTAAACGGGAATTGGACGCCATACGAGGATGTGGATAGGTCAATGTCTTTACGAGCTTCCAAAAATCACAGTTGCGATTGGCACACGGTTTTTCAGTGGCAGGACGGTGGTCATTTCTGTGTCCGCACCAGGGGAGCACCATGGTCCGTCTCTTGCCATCGCCCGTCCAACTACCGAATGGCGCCCTATATTGGTAAATAGTATGGCCGAGACGGAACCGTCTGCGTCAGCCATACGAGTGTCATCTAAACTACCATACCGACGAACAAACCAGTGATGGAGAACTAAAGCGATATATAAATATATTGAAATGCTGTTTGCTTAATATGGCAAGATAGAGAGGTGACACCGCATTCGTCTCGATATCCTTTGTGACTGGTTCTGTCTCATTTCAGAATCCAAACTCATATTTGGACGGAGAAAAGCTTCCGGTGGTCGCCAAGAAGGGAGGTGCAGCACCACGCGGCTAACATACTCTCATCGACCACGCCTCCCGAGAGGGGACCGCACCGACATCCAGCGCATTTTGCATAATAGCTCTCCTGGGTGTTCCGGTCATTGTTGGTGATATGTGTCGCTTCGGAGCTTATATTTTAGACAATAGCTGTTCGTTTGCATGTGTACGACGCGTTCGGCGCGCACAGTCGCGGCTTGCGCTGGACGCATAGTCACCGTTCGTCAGTCCCTTCCGCGCGACCGGCGGCGGCGTCCGCGCTTCCCGCCGACGTGCGCCGCCAGCCGCAGGCAGGCCAGCGCGTGGCCGGAGCCGAACAGCCGGCTGCCACCCGCGGCTGCCTCGCCCGCCGGTCGGCCCCATCCCCGCCCCGAGGTGGCCGTCGGGCCGCCGGCGTCGCGACCGCCGCGCCCCTCGCACTTCTTCGCGCGCGCGCGAGAGCGGCCGACGTCGCGGCGAGCATCCGGCGGCCGCCCCGGCAGGCGGCAGTTGTACAGGTGGCCGCCTGGCGGCGCTGGCGCCGCACGCCGCGAGGGGGCGCGCGCGTCGCGGCGAGGGCGGCGGCGGCGCGCGGACAGCGCGACACGCGCGCGCGCGCCGGCTGGCGCCGGGGAGCGACGCGGAGCTCGCTGTCGGCAGCGGGCGCACACAATCGGTTCAGGGTCGCGCCGCTCCCCGCCGTGTCACGCCCCGGCCGGCGCGCCGCGGCCGCCGCCGCCGCCGCCGTCGGTCCCCTTCTGCGACCGCTCGTCGCGAGGCGCGCGCCCGACCGCCGGCCAGGCCGCCGCCGGCCGCGCGCCGCCGCCACCGTAACCCACGACGCCACTCAGCGGGTCTGACCGACGCGTGACGCGCGCCGCGCGCCGCGGCGCCGACGCGACCCGCTCGAACGTCGCCGCCCATCTCGGGCGGCGTTAGGTGTCACGTCGTGCGAGGCTCCCCGTAGTCGTTGTGCAACTAGACTGCCGTGCGGCGGGCCGCGTTCATCACTGGTGTAACGGACCATGCGCGCGAAGCAAACGCTTACCGTTGTCTGTTGTCGCTGTTGGAAGTTTATCCGAATATATCGGGACATATCGCAGTTTGACGACGTTCTGCAGCATCGAGCAGCTCTGCGTTGTCTTGCGTGCAAGGTTCTGGGATGGCGGTTTGGCTTTGCTTCCACCTGTCCGCACTTATGGCGACGATGCTGGCTATCATACGAGCGAGTGCGGGCCAGTCTGTTAGGTATCAAAGACCGGAATCGGCCATTGGCTGCGAAAGAAGATATTGCGCATTCCCGCAATAAAAAGAATCACTAATGCAGATCTTATTTCACGTATTGGCTCCTTCAAAAACAATCACGACGTATCGCGTGATGTCAAAATGGGTGGTGACTGCTTAACGAGAGCTGTCGAAGACGGAGCCGAAAATGAAGAAGCACATGCGTGGTATGAAAGGCATGCGTCTTTGTCGCAACTTGGAGGGCCAATACTAATAGATAGCACACAACATTTCTTCACGTCATTGAGCAGGTGAATAAAGGCACCACGCGTCAGTAAAAACCACGTTCTCTGCGCGGTCTGAACAAAAATTGACGGTGAGAGGGCAACAAAATGTACATACCCTCCCTCCCGGATATAAATCACATCCCTCCCGGATGTAGGTTTACCTCCCGAATATAAATAACATCGCCCGGATGTAGGCATCCATCCCGGATACCTACCCTCCCGGATAGAAGGGAGGGCCCTTCTATCAGGAAAAAGTATGGATTTTATTTGCGAGAGCCTTTCGCGCGTTGGCTTGCGTCGGCCTCAAGTATGAAATAGACAGGTGGGCCTGTAGGCCAGGTGGATTACATAGTAGACATGGGTAGGGCTGGGAGTCAGCTGATTCACCTAGTCGACGCAGGTGGGCTTGGAAATCAGGTGGATCACGTAGTAGACATAGGTGGGCGTGCGGGTCAGCTGAATCACATATTAGACATAGGCGGAGCGTTCCATGACAGATCGACCAAACATTTTCAAATCTTACACCCACTAAATGTATATTTGGACCAAAATTGGTGTGCAGGGTAGTCTTGTGCTATGATCACGCCTGAACATGTCTTAGACCGATTCGACTAACGGTTTCGGAGCCATAGCCTGCGACAGCATTTTCAGGTCACACAACAAGGGTGGTATTCAGACATCTTTAACTATAGATATATCATCGATACTGAAGATAAAAATGTGATATGTTATGCATCTTTGAGAAGAAAAATGATTGAAGAAAACGTATCCGTGAAAAAAATATCAAAAATTATCACGCTTAACCTCATGACCCCATGACCTTCTGTGGCCTTTTGTGATCCCTAACCCGTTCAAACGGACAAGTTTAAAGACAGAAATACAAACATGCATAATTTGGATACCAGACTGAAAAAAACGTTTTGAATTGATACATCCCTATAGCCGTCCGTTTTCCATGGATTCTATGATTTTACGATTTTCAGAACGAAGAGATTTCTAGTAATTTGTTCCCCATTCGAAAACTACGGGGGACCGAAAGATAAAATATAAATGGATGATATAAAAGCGTTTGCTTAACAAAAACAAATATTTGCAACTTATTAATGTAAGTCTTATAGCTTGTCTTAATAACCATCACATAATTATAACGTCTGGTAATTTGAAAGAATTATAGGTCACCCATTTTCGACAGGTTGAGTATTGGAGTTCATGGGCACATCGAGTGCATCGATTACGCAGCGCCCACATCAGTCAGGCAACGAGATATGCACGAAGGTCAGTCGACGAGAAAACTGCATGTGAAGGGGTCGATGTACCTACCGAAATTTGGCATACCTTTTCGCACATCAATTTGGCATGTTATTTCAAACTTCTGAAGTCAGATCAGCTAGGGTGAACGAGTTAATCTAGGTCAAGTGGGGTCACCTCCAACAAGGTTAAACCATTCGTCACACTTGAACGGATACAGATATTTTAATGACACTTTCAGCGTTTGCTTATCTTTAGGGATGCAACAAAACTTTCCAGAGAAGTTTTTCCTTTTTTCCTTTTATGACTACTTGTATGTTTTACATATTGGCCTATCGGAGATCAGATCGAAGATTCTGGCTGAAGTAAGCACTTTTTATTACAGCAAGTTTACTTCCAACAACGTTTCTCGGTCTGCAATACCCATTAGAAAAGGAAAATTAAAGAACATTTCAAAACTCAGTATTTTGAATTTTGGGGGGCAACACATTTTATCGCCCTGGTCGATTTCGCTGTCCTTTTCCGATTCCAAATAATTTTGTATCTCAAATATCCCCAAAAATGGACTCCCCAGAGCCAAAAACATATTGTAAGTTGTGAAAAGTCTTGAAAATCTACCACCCCTAATGGCGTCACTTTTGGGGGAAATCGTTTTGGGGGTGGACTCGGACCCTACTCGTCGAGCGCTTTCCGATGACACCTCTTTCCTTTTCGTGCGACGCTTAGTTTGGATTGTAGAGAGGGGGTTACTATCCCCCCCCCCCGAGATGGGGTGTGAGGATCTGACCGGAGAGACATGTTATGATCACCATAGTGTTGTATCTTATTTCCATGTAGAGGCGTAGTTTTACTTCAGAATATCTGGTGGTTACCTACACGCACTGAATGGCATCAAACATGACAACGATACAGTCTGACCATATTTGACCATGCTAACGTCACAACAAGAAGTACAATTATGCTTTATTTCCACCTGCAGGGCATCATTTATATGGACATACAGTCGAACACCTATTGCAAGCCACTGTTTACCGTCACAATGCACGTAGGCTGTGCCAAGATAAATCACTTTCACAACCTTAATGTGACTTCATTATTCACGTTCTTGGGACCTGCGCATGTGGACATTCCGCATGGGGTTCAGTGTTCTGCACAATGGTGCATATGTTATTAAAATGAAAGCAGATCAAAGGGCGTCGATTTGGCTTGGATGACCAAATCGCTACAAACGACGTCGATTTCCAAGTTCGCCGGAAAAATATTCAAATGGAAATTTCATACACAAAGCCACACCTCAGGTAATATGAGGATGCTCACGTTTTCAATGGGGCTTACCGATACTTCAGCAACAATCTTGTGCTGTATTAGATCTGTATGACGACGATAAGAATCGACAAAGTGACTATCACAATTGCTTGTAGCGTTTACGTCCGTCGAAAAAAACCACGTCCTCTTTCCACCAGGTGTTTTCGAAAACGGATTCGTGCACTGATTCGGTGCTGTCAGGCCTATTATCTTCTTCTTCTTTTTTAATGTCCGCCACCCAAGATCAGGTGACCAGGAGCGCCCCCCCTTACCCAATGACTGCAAGCACCTTACGTTAACACCATAAAATAAACAGTAAAGTCGCGGCACTCCCAGCTAAGAGATGGGAGTTCTGTTATCGCCTCCTTCCCGATATCAACGCCTCTGTTGTCCGCCGGCATCAACTCCGGCGTCCTTATCTCTCTCGGAACCGCACCATGACGGAGAGTATCGAGCTTTGCACGGATGTGGATTACGGATACATGTAAGAAGTACGAATGGGGTGGGAGGGAAGATATACGTGAGACAAAATCATCGGCTTGTGTTTATTTACATTTAGCATCAGCCGTTCACAGAGACGCAATGCTTTTTCTTCGGCACAAAACGATTGTGGCACAAACCAACCACTTGATCGATGACACAAAGTTTTCCTCATGCTTGTTATATGTTTGTCACGCCAAATGCAGTATGTTGGAATTATAATCTGGTCCAATATGGTCGGGTAACATAATTTCCTTGTTTGATGCTATTCAATACATATCAGTTGTTCCAAAGTACATTTGCGTCGCTACGCGTAAATGAACCCCTAGATGACCTATTGGTAACTTGTGACCTTGAAATTCGTGATGGGTTTTCAGGTAAACTATAAGATCTACATTAAAGTGATATGAATGTAATTCCTCAGAAAACAACTGTTTTTCATCATATATCTGTATGTCATTTTTCTACCACATTCCAATGGAAGAAAGCTTACATGATATCCGTCATATCCGAAAAAAACGTAAAATCGCAAAAAGTCATATCGGATATTTATAAGAAGAACACATTTATATTTTCTTCCTTAGTAAGCGAAATCATGCCCACGTCACGTCAAGTTTGTCAAATTCGATGGGCTATGCGTCACACAAAGTTACGAGGTCACGAAGTCATGAGGTCACGAGTTCAAAGGGGTTAAGAATACTGATATTTTATTTCGGAAATGTTTCAGTTGATCTTTATTCATCTGAAATGCATGCAATTTATCGCCCTTTCCACTTCTCATTGATGAGATATCTATCGTCACACCAACCCATGTTATTTGACCTGAAAATGATGCCAGATGCTACAGCTCAAAAACTGTCAGCCGAATCGGGTTGAAATTTGCACAGCCGTATTCAGCGCCGAAGCCTACTCTGTGAGCAAATTGTGGTCTGCATCGAAACTTATGGGGTGAAGTGCATTGGTCAATCTGTCGTTGAACACAGAAGCTGTCTCATGCTTTGTGGTACTTGTTCTTTTCGGTGCTGTCGTGGAGGTCGGCACAGGATGTGGGTAGCTATGCGTAAATGCAGATCATCACCGATGAAAAACCACTTCTTTACAGAGAAAGGCATCACACAATTTTTTGCCTGCATGCTGTGGCAATTATATTACAGCTCTTTAACCATGTGCGGTCGGCCACTGGCGGTAGATAGTTGTTCATTATGATACATGCCATACGTTCGTAAGAAGCCGAAGGCTTTTGTGCTACTTATCAGCCCAAAAAGCTACCATGCGACGAATTACTTCACATGCAAAAATTTCACGTCCAGCGAGGGATAGCCTGGACATTTTCTTCACTTCGAACTACAAATTTGTATGTACGTAAAGCCTTTAATGGCGTCGGTTTTCCCAAGGCATGCATATGAACCGATGATTAGGAGCTGGCAATGGTGTATTGATGGCACGTGCGTTTATTTATGCGTGGATAATCCAACGCCGATGAAAACGACATCGAACGATACGCTATCCTTGATTAAATGCCGATTTTAATAGGGATTTGCTGGTACGGAACATTTTATCCATGTAGTGACGTGTGACCTAATGACCGGGGACTTGCGTGTTGCACGTTATCCATAATTTCTTGAGGGCAAGCCCTTCCGCCGTTTTACAAATCATTGCGTTCTCCTGTCCATGAAATAATCCAAATGCCAGCCAAGTGAACGCACACCAGGCACGACCCCATTCAACCTGTCCCGAACAAGATCGTTTAATACAACGAAGAATGGCTCTTAAGTGCTCCTGGGTTTTGAACATTGCGTGAGACGAAATGTACGACCCTCAATATACCAGGAGGTGCTGAGTTTACATCAAAAATAGCTTTAGGGATTATGCTATATTACTCAACGTTTCGGCCAGGGGCCATCGTCAGGAGTGACGATGGCCCTGGACACATGGCCATCGTCAGGAGTGACGATGGCCCCTGGCCAAAACGTTGAGTAATATAGCATAATCCCAAACGCTATTTTTGATGTAACCTCAGCACCTCCTGGTATATTGAGGGTCGTACATTTCGTCTCACGCAATGTCCGAACAAGATCCTTGGAGTGCCGTGCCGAGTGACCTTGATTCGATCAGCCCCGGCCGCGTCAGCCCCGACCACTGACCCAGGACCGAGAGGAAGACGTGCAGAAGCGTTGTCTGGGACTCTGGCCGGTCGACGCCGCCTCCGCCGCCTCCGCCCGCCGCAGCCGCCGCCTGTCGCCGCCGCCTCCGCCCGCCGCCGCCGCCCGCAGTTCCGCCGGCGTCCCGTTCTGACAGTCGACGGGCTCGTCGTCGTCGACGGCGCGATCGGATCGACCGACGCCGACGCCCGGCGAGCCACTCCGGAAGTCGTCGTTCGCGCTAATGGCATCACGGATCTCTCCCGCCACCGGCCATGCGCGCCGAGCCCGACCGCTTCCGGCCAACTACTCGCGAGGCTCGTCCGAACTCGGCCGTCCGACGGCTTCTGGAAACGGCGTCTGCGTCGCTAATGGCTTGTGTGCGGCTGACAGTTGCATGACAATGACAGTGAGTGAGTGAGTGAGTGAGTGAGTGAGTGAGTGAGTGAGTGATTGAGTGAGTGAGTGAGTGAGTGAGTGAGTGAGTGAGTGAGTGAGTGAGTGAGTGAGTGAGTGAGTGAGTGAGTGAGTGAGTGAGTGAGTGAGTGAGTGAGTGAGTGAGTGAGTGAGTGAGTGAGTGAGTGAGTGAGTGAGTGAGTGAGTGAGTAAGTGAGTGAGTGATTGAGTGAATCGGCGAAAGAACAAGTGAATGAGTGAGTGAATGAGTGAGTGAGTGGAATGGCTATTATTTAATGCTTGCTCCTGCTATGAAGAAAGTATCTTAGTTGTAGTGAAGGTCCTTCTTGGCTCGTGAACAGTCTAGGGTCTTGACCAGCGCGCCGCAATAACTCCGAAGGTAAAAAGATAAATACTCTGCACGGTATATTGTGCAATACGTATAGCGAATATGACGATTGATTTCAATGGTAAATTTGTGGTGCCGAAATACAGTTGTTAATTTACGCACGCGACCGACAGCGACAGGTCCGCGCGGCTCGACAGTCCAGACACGTCTCTCCGCGGGGGTCTGGCCACCGCCCTGGCTCGGCGACGGCCGGAAGGCCGGTACACGTCGCAGCAGCCGGGCGTTGTCCCGAGAACGCTGACTCGGTTCCGACGAGGGCCGGTGACCGCGTCGCCGGCGCCGGACGGACATGTACGGGCGTAACATGTGCGGGGCATGGTAGGTCGGCTGATTTACGGGGTCACAACACCCACAGTTAGATATTACACGATTAAAGCAGTACGTGTCTAGCAACACTGTTACATAGTAAGCACAGCTCAAACAATGGCGCAATGAACATCACCGCTCCAGCGTTAGCATGAAGGAAGAGAGCAATCATGTGCACTATTTTGCGATCCACAATGCTATGCAATGACCGGCCAATCCTTTCGAAGGTAGAGACATGCTTTAGGACAGGTCGGACGGGCAGGCGAGCCCTCCGTCGGACACGTCGCAGACCGCGGTGGCATTGATCGCGGCGGCGACCCAAGCTCCCTCGACCCAAACTCGTTCGCAGGCAGCCTGATGCAACAATTGGCCGACTTGGGCGAGATGCCGCCCTCTCTCCCGAAGCTCTCCAGTTCTCCAGGTGGAGTATCGAACCTCGCCGAAATAAATCGGGTGGGATCCGCGTCTCATGGGTCCAGCCGTGGCGAAGCCCATGATGGGGAGAGACCTCCACCCCACCCCCACCCTTCGCCGCGGGGCATCGCCAAGTCCTTTGTTCTGTGCAGTCAGAAACCGTCTTCTGAATTTCTATCTCACGTAACTGATGGAACATCTAATATTGCTTCTGATGACGTTTCTATCATTTCCGATGCTTCTACTGTTTACTTTTGTTTCGCATGGATTACTGCAACCGTTATTGATATTTGACACGGGTAACTGTTGCCATTTTATGAACCTTGCACGTGCAGCTGTGTAGTGAAGTTGGTAGTTATTTAGAGAAGAAATTATAGCTGCACTCAAGAAGCCATAATCAAATACATATTGTCCGTGGTCTTCTATCGGAATAGCTTTTGAATGAAGCGTGTCAGGACTCCTACATGCTATGTACGTCCTATGTATCTCCGCCATTCGCCGACCGGAAGTCAATGTGTGTGTTCGGCACCTCATGGAAGAGCGCCGGACGACTTCGGTGCCGTCATGTATCCTGGTTCGCAAACATAGGATGGATGGTCGGTCTGAAGCGTGAGCCTCGCCGTGATCAGTGCTGAGTGATGGCCTCGGAATACTTGCGCACGGCCTCTTTGGTTGTGCGTTTAGCGGGCCGGCTGTCCTTCGTCCGTGGTGTCAGAAACATTGAATAGTTCGGAGCACAGCCTCCACCTCGAGGCGGCATTCAGTGCAGGTTCCAAAGTTTTGGTTCATATCGATTGTAAATGATCAAGAATGATATAAGATTAATGATATAACTGATATAAGAATAATATCATATGATATGATATAACTTGATACGATATAATATGGTATGATATGATATGGTATGCTATGATATGATATTATATGATATGATATAAAATGATATGATATGATAAAATGATATGATATGATATGATATGATATGATATGATAAGATATGATATGATAAAATGACATGATGTGATGTAAATGATATGATATCATTGATATGACATGACTGACATGATATGACTAACATGATGTGAATGATACGATATGACTTACATGATATGACCTACATGATATTACTGATATGATACCACTGGTATGATATGACTGGTATAATATGACTGGTATGCTATGACTGGCATGATTGGACTGCTATGGTATAAATGACACGACATGATTATGATTATAAATTCACTGGCACGTCGGGTAGCGTATGCTACGCCCAGTACTGGTCAAACACATGATGTAAGCTGAAAATAATTGGTTCGATTACATATTGGTGGAAAATCTACATGCTAATGCACTTACGAGCATACGAATATGATATGTGTTATAAAAGTGCATAACGCGTTCTAACGCATGCGCACATAACGAATGCAATATCTCGCGAATTATCCCGCAAAAAACTGTCAGGCTGGTCCATTTAAGTACATATGCGATGCGCGCATATCGTAACACTCCCTATATATTACTTGCCTATCGAACCTAACCTTCTATATGTTACTCGCCAATCGACATAGGACGATTTGCTATTGACTTGTGGGGAATTAGACATGAGTTTAGACGTACAATAAAGCTCTTTGCCATGCTGAGGTATTTGTGTTCCACTGTAGCGTATGCTGTGTGTAGGCTACGTACTGCAGACTTAAATTCGGTGAAAAATTGTATTGCAAGACAAACACTAAAAGTGCATTGCACGAAGTCTCGAATACCGCGACGCGTCATTTCTCATCCATTAGGAGTGCGGACTTGTGTGAAAATGCGCTGCTCACAATTGCATGGCCTGCTCTGAGTGATGGTCTTGACCTACGCGCCCACGCCTCTAGATCCGGGGAGATATGACCCTGCCATGAGATTGCTCGATAGTGTCTGCGCAAACGATTTGCATCGTCGGTTTTGCCCGGATAAGCGCAACAGGATGTGGCCAAGATCAGTTGAATTGGATGGCGAAGCTTTGGCGGACAGCTTGCGTAGTTGTTGGGCATAAGTTTCGCGGTGCACTTGTATGGCAACCCACTTCCGCCCAGCCTTCGCGTGAAATCATCTTCCGAAAACCGGTCCAGTTCTCCAACTACTTAACAGAATGGCGGATTCTTGGACACAGTTGGTGTGCCAGACACCCGATTCCCACTACATTGGCAGGAAATTTTCAGACGTTCAGACGTCTGCGATGTGATTGCCCATGGACAGATATTCAGTTTTAGGAGAAAAAAGTGGTGACTTCGCAAGGCTGTGATATAAAGCTGCAGGAACATTTCTGTCACCCAACTTAATGAGTGCATTTTGATAAATTTTTGCTGAATTTATCGGTTAAATTTTAGCTCTGAACACGCAGCCGGTGCCATGGTTACTTTTATTTCGAATGCGCAAGCATAATACGGTTTCCGCTTTCTTGATTTCTGACAAATCCGGACATTGATTAAGCAAGTGCTCTAGAATAACGCAGGAATATATTGCATCTCACATAGGTGTTACTTAAGCAGTTACTTGCTACTTAAGTGTGTCTAAATTCGTCCCGGAAAACAAACGTTCCATGCTAATGAAATATTGAATGTATACCGGTGATAGGCTAAAACCATGCAAACAAAGTTTCAAGCTCATTCAAAATCTCTAAGGGCGTTTTGAGGTTAAGCATAACGCCGTTTCTAATGCATCAGCAAAGGAGAGAGAATGGAAATGCTGAAACATGCAGCGCAAGTAAAGCGTTCAGTATGACGGCGGTAGCTCGGCGACCATGGGTCGCTGCGACATGAAACCGACACAACCATGGTCGCTGCGACATGAAACCGACACAACCATGGGTCGCTGCGACATGAAACCGACACAACCATGGTCGCTGCGACATGAAACCGACACAACCATGGGTCGGTGTAACACGAAACCGACACCACTATATATCGCTTCAACATGAAACCGACACACTTTTATAGTGGAATTGGTGGACAGAGGGGAAACTAGGGTGCCGCCCAACTTCTCCTTGGCACCCAAAAATACACTATATAAAACGAGAAATTTGGGAGTTCTCATTTCGTGAAAGTCTGCATTTTAGGCACGCTTTTCGCGCCGGAATGTTTTTTTTTTGTTACATTTTTTGCCACCCCTATCCCACACTCCCTGAGGAAAATCCTGACTACGGCACCGTGGGCGGAACATCTCGCCAGCTGCATCGTTTTCATCTGCACGTGCCATGTGACACCCAAGAAGGCGAATTGGTGAAAGTTGCAGTTTTGCCTCGCTTTTCACGATGAAGACCGACCTCGCAACCCAAGCTAGGCTGTGCTTTGAGGCACACATGTTGCACTTGATCCATACGCCGCTTGCATTTCGTCTGGCAAACGCGACACTGTACGTCTCACTGATGCGGCGCCGTTGTGACTGCGAGGGGATTGAGTTTGTCAAAAACCGGTCGCGGTTGTCAAAAGCCGTTCCGATTGCACACGGATTGTGACCGGCCCGTCGCGAGGTCCGTGACAGCATGTCACGCATGCTATCCCATTGTGGACAACACCGTAACTTCGGACGTTCTCTTCAGGTCATGCTGTAAGGCGTGACCAAGATGCGCTTACCCCCAACCACTGAAAAGTACCCTCGTAATCAAAGCTGCGCCGCACACACACCGACACTGATGATACACAGATACCGATGATGTGGCGCAGGGAACGACACTGGCGAAAGACACAACGCTTGGTGTCACGTTCTCCGCTGAAACGTGGACGCGAACGGGGAACGACCGGAGAACGGGGAGAGACATGGAAAAATGCGACCAACGAACAGGAGCGGAATCCGGCCACCGTGCTGAATAAGAGGGCGGGCCGCAGACATGGAAATCGCAACTGGGACCGGATAATTAGTCAGCAGAGGTAACAAGACAGGGGGCGATAGCACGGGACGGCACCACGCAGGAACGCGCTGTTGACCGGCGAACCACCCGTGGAATGACACTGGAGCACCGCGCTGGGGCGGATCTGCCGGGGAGCGGTGTGGTCCGGCCTGATCCGATGGCCACCACCAGAGGGGCCCAGTGAGCTGTGGAGGTAATGACCTGTGGAGGTAACGACCGCTTAGGGTGTGCTGAAATTGTGGAGGTTATGAACTGTAGAGGTTATGAGTTGTGGAGATTATGATACGCTGTCGATCCAGCGGTGTCCTGAGGGCTGACGCCATTGGTCGAGCCCGAATCGGCGCCGAGTGGGCGCCGTTGTTGGGCCCCTAGTGATTTCCAAGGGCATTGCGCGACGTTTTTAGGTCTACATTCGATTTTTGGATCCTGCCTTCATTTGTTGGAATGCCTATCGCGAGTTTGTGTGGCCTCGTCACATACTTGGGGGTCCAACACGTCTTTGTTCCTTTGGAACACAATTGCTGGGACCCCAGAGTGATTTTCCATGTCCATACTGTTTTTTTGTTGCCCGGGCTTCATATTTTAACTGCTCCCGATGAGACTTCTGGGGCCCCAGTACGACCTGTCGAGCACCTACTGACGTGATTTGCATGGGCCCTGGCGCGACTTTTTGGGACCTTCGATCTCAGCGTGAGTTTCAGTCGCCCAACCTTTTTTAATTCCAATTGTGATTTTCAAGAACCCTGGCACGACTTTTTCGACCCCCAGCTTAATGTTCTGGGCTCAGGCGCGAGCTATTTTGAAGCCCCCAGTGTGATTCTCAGGGCCCAGCCCGTCTTTCCTCGGCACCCATCGTGATTTGTAAGAACCACGGCACATCTTTTTTGTGCTCCTAGAGTGATTTTCAGGTGCTCGGTCAATTTTCGTTGTGGCCCCAGCGTGATTACCAGGGGCCTGACCCGACTCTTTGGGATCCAGCGTGATTTTGATGGCCTGACCAATCTTTCTGGTGACCAGTGTCGTTTTTGATGGTCCCGGCGTGACTTTCGGTCTCTTTGGCTTCCAGCGTACCCAGGTGCCCGACCCGACCTCTTATGGCCTTAGTGTGATTTTCTGGTCCCCTGGCGCTTTATCTGTGTCCCGTGTCCCAACGCGACCTTTTGAAGGCCCAGCGGTATTTTCATGAGCACAGTCCAACGTTTTTGAGCCCTCAGCGTCATTTTAGGGTCCCGGAACGATTTTTGAGGACTCAATGGGATCTTCAGGGGCCTTGTTGGGATTTTGGGAGCCCATCGTCATTTTCAGGGACCTCTGTGCGACTTGTTTGGCCCCAAAGTGATTTATATATTCTCCAGTGTGATTGTTGGTGACGCCAGCAGGATATTTATGGTGCTTCGCGTTATTTTGCCGAACCTCAGCGCGATATTGAGGCGCACAACCAGACTGGGGACCCTCTCATCCCAACTTCTCATTGGGAGGCATTGAACAGGGGGACTGGTCCACTGCCCCCTCCCCACCCGGTCTCCCCACCCCACCAATGCCATTGCGAATGTCCCAGTGATTGCATAGTTTAACAATGACGTCTATAAAGTATATCGCACAAAATCGACGTTCCTATGTCCACGTAATTGCTTGCACGACGAGTAGTGTTCAGAAGTATACACCCTGCAATTGGCCTAAATTCATCCCATTATATTCGGGGTTCGTAAATCTCAGCCTGGACGTACACATCACTAGGCGATGAAAAGCCTTGATAGTAGAATCCGTTGTAATGCGATGTTTTAATGCTTTTAATAAAAATGTCTTCCGTGAATAGCTTGTGGGATCAAAGTCTATGCCAAGCAAATATTAGTACATATACGACGATCCCCCATCTTACCGAACCATTTCTGTTGAACGACATAATTTGAATTCAATGTTGAACGTGCTGTCAATGCCACTACTCCGTTATCCAACTGGAGATCCACTCGGGTCAGTTGGCATGGACCTTATCAGGTCACATGACAAGCATCACTCGTTGCTCGTCACATCATCACTCTTCATATCACTCCTCATGTGACCTTGTCAGGTCACATCACCAGCGCCTAATCCTCTCTTGGGATTCTAAGATTCTGAGAGGTGTTCTCGCACTTGAAGTTGATATAATTGTGTGGACTTCATTATTGTATCTATGCTACCATAATAAATTATGGAAATAAGTAACTGCTTTATTGGATGCCAGTGCCGATAATACCCAGGCACCTCAATCAAAAGGTCGGATATCGGTGTACTGTGCCTAATTGTGAAAATCCATTGGAATGTGGAGATTTTTGCATTCTATTCAACTTGAAGGTTGAGAGCATTAGCGTAAGACAATCAAGATAACACACACAATTTGCAAGTGCAATTTCCTTGCTTTGATATTACAGAGCTATGCATCATGAACGGCCTTGATCCTGGCTGCCATACACTACAATATGCACATGTACAGTCACGCAATGGATGCAACGTGAAGGAATTTGTATGCTTCAATAATCAAAATACATGTGAATATTGTAGTGTATGGCAGCAAGGACCTAGGCCGTACATGATGCATAGCTCTGTAATATCAAAGCAAGGAAATTGCACTTGCAAATTGTGTGTGTTATCTTGAATGTGTTACGCTAATGCCCTCAGCCTTCAATTTTTTTTTCTACTCAAGGCAATATTAATCAAATCGATGTTTAATATGTTAACAGTTAAACAACAAATTGAAACTCTAGTATGAATACATTTTGGCACTGGATGGTACATTATCTGCTTTATAGTCTTTGCATAACACGATATAGGGTGTGAATATCCATACATATGGTGTACTACATCAACTCCTCAATTAGTTCCGTTCTTATAGGGTCATGTCCAAGTGTGCATGACTTGGAATGAAGTGCTGCGATGTGATATGTACGGCTTTTACTTAGCTATCGATTGCAGGTAATTTTTCGTATATTCAAACGTGTGCATGCTGCATTTTAGGAAATGTAGATGTCTCAAAAGTGGGAGGGTCAGCTACCATTTTTGGTCCACAATTTTGAAAAGTGTGTGGGCCATGGCAGCCTGCCCCCCCCCCCAGCTGTTCCTACGCCTACGGTTCAGGACAGCATGATGAAGACCTCGTGTGGCGCTGGCAGGTCACAGGCGTTGCGGCGTGGTATCATTAGCAGTAACATTCCTCAAGGCGACTCACCTTTACCTTCGTCTCGCACTGCGCACGCCTTGCACAACATTCCGCTATGTTTCCTGATACATGGCCGTTCCCGCGACAAGCGCGAGGCTTTTGTGTCGCTGGCACCGCAGCTCCTGAAGGACCAAACTCCTCGGCTGCGAAGTGGCTCGCGGACGACCAATTCAGCACGATATGTCGACACTGAATTCGATGACCCGTACGGCCAGAGCGGTCGTCCAAGGTCAACTAGCCCAATTCAAGGTCAACTGACCCAATTCAAGCATATCGAGCTGTGAGATTGCAGCGTGGTAGTGGTGTGTCCACAGAGTACTCGCATCCTTCTCATGTGACGGGAGGAACTCGAAACCCTAGTCGAGCTTGTTGTCATCTGACATGATTGATACACGAAGCGCGGGTGGAATGTTCACCATTTGCACATACGCTACACTTCTTGCTGAAACATTGTCGGAGCATAAACATACAGGGATGTCTCGCTTTCATGTGTGTGCTTGAAAAAGTGCGTGGGGTAAGGGAGGGGGCAGTTCATTCTGGGCCGACCTAACCCGTACAAAAATTGTTCATCGACTGTGGGGGTGTTCCTGTAGCGGTAGAGATGCGCTCGGAAAATGACACGTTGCCCGCTAACTTTGGGCTGCAATTGCCATTCACTCGCGGGGCAAATATTTCACTCACGTAGCGCTTTAAAATACTCATATTTACTCCCTTGTGTATGGTAATATTTACTGACGTTGCATCAGTACCAACCGCAACCTTCATAGCGGTAACATAAATGCTCGCTAAATTTATGTACCACATTTTCGCTTCGCAGGGCCAAACTTTTCTCTTCACTGGACCAGTTACGGAATTTATAGCAGGGGCGTGCCGCAGATGGTCTTCCACCTCCCAAGCCTTCCCTCTGTCGCTAATGGGGGCATCTATGCGCATTTATGGACAAATACGCTTATCAACATTACAGCGCATGCCGTTTTACTCCACTCCCCGCCGACAAACACACCAAGGAAAGCAGAGACCAGGCTCCCGGCCACTTCATATGCTGACGTCAATGCGACAATCGGATGCGGGAACACTGACAACAGTGTCAGCCAAAGGATGCAGGAGGCATTCTGTCAATTTTGTTGCAATCTGAACATGATAAATGTGATAACGCTGACGTGGTTGTTCGTCTGTTAGTGTGAATGTTTGGTTTCATTGTTTTTTTTTCTTGCAAGGTAGGCCCAATGCAACTAAGCCTCAGCTATTTTGGTTGCGAAGGTGTATTAAAAAAACAGAACTTGTGCTGTTCAACTTCTTGTTTTTACTTCATACTTATATTCTCCCGAAATATGATAGTGTTTCCCTCCCTCAGTATCACCGATGCTCATCTATTGAATGAGTCCCAGATATCCATCATTCAGATCCACTAATCGTCTGAGAACAATCAAAAGGATTACAGTACTTGCATAGCTCAATTGTGTTCATAGCTGTCCTGCGAATTATGCATGTTTTAATCACCGCTGACTGACGGCGTACTCGTTGATGTCTAGCCAAGTATGGTAATGAGATTAATGGCTACTCAGTGCCATCTAAGCATTTCGCATTGCATAGCGTCAGTTTTCCGCTAGTCTATTGATTATGAATGAGGTGAAATTGCGGGGCGGGGATAGCCGAGTGGTTAAAGTGTTAGGCTTTGGGTATCAAAGATCCCGTGTTCGACACTAGCGCCGCTCGGGACATTTCCCAATACCGCGGCCCACCGGCGAAACAGCGTGGGCGGCGCCATTAACCGTAAATATGCATAAAATTGGTCGTGAACCAGCCAAAAAAAAACGAACAAAAAGAGTGAAATTGCTAGCCGAAGTACATTAATACGGTCACGTTTAGCATTTCACCCCGTGATCACCAATGACGTTGCAGGTCGAGTCACGTAAGATAGCTTGAATATATTTGAACAATTGCATAGCTCTAAGCTATGTATGCATGTCGGACGGTCTGCGTCAGTGGGTACCCATAAAAGAGCGAGAATCGTCACTTGCGATCGTCACGTGCATGTAGTCAAATCGTGTTCAGGTGAAACGAGACCATGTGAGGTAATGGCACGTTCGCATTGACCTGTTACACACAAAGCATGCTTGTCAGTTCAAAATATGCCCTGGAGAAGAAAATCGATGTCATCTAGGAGCATACAAACCAGATAGAGCTGAAATATTCGCCCCAATATACCACACTAAAAGTCACGCTATGCATGCAAGGCTATAGTATAATGTGTTTAGTTAGATGGAGAGTGATTTTTCAGGCGGGCCGAACCATCAGTCATTTGCGCCGCTTTTAAAGGAGCATGTTACATGTCTGCCTATAAAAGCGACTGTTTCCGATCAAGGTGCAGGCAAGCGGATATTTTCGTTTAACGAATTTTACGTTATAGTTTGTGTGATATGCTAGGTGCTGAAGGCGAGGTTGGGGACATCTCCCTGATGTCTAAATGGTTTTAATTTTGCTTTACTCCTCCACAAAATAATTTGTACTTTGGGTCCAGGGTGCCGGTTTTGGCCTACTCTTATCGAAGTGCACCGAAGGATCTTTATCGTGTGAACAAGGAGGTAATTGTCCACACCGCCTATCACGCGGGCCGCCGTGTGTTAGTTGTTAGTGGTGGGTTAGTCTAAGCATGCCATGCAGGGTTGTCAGTTGCGTTTGTACGGTGTTTTGAAATTCGGCTCTTCTACTTCCGCTGTTCCTCTGGGTAGCCATTCACGTTATGAGTTGCAAGGCAAATCGGCTCATCTACGTCCGATGGCTCCTCTGGATAGTCGTTTTACGTTATGATAATTTTTATTTTTAGTTTTAGTTTTTATGTTTCCGGAAGCAAGTCGGCTCATCTACTTCCGACGGCACCGCTAGGTAACCACTTATTTCTCATTGGGAAGCAAATCGGCTCATGTACGTCCGACGCCATGCGGGGATGGCTATTTACGTGTTTCCTACGAGTGTTTCGCGGTCATGCATTGCGAGTTGATGTGAGCGTTGGTGGTGTGGTGCCTACAGTGTTCCTGCTAGTTTTGTGGCATACATATATTCAAATAGGAATTGGAGGAGTTCTGAGTGTTTGTCACCGAGAAGCGATATAAGCGATAGTGCTATGCCCTCTCTTCGGCAGAATGGCTTAAGTGGTTATCTTTGAGAGCTAAGGCTAATGCAGTCTAGCAGGATGTGGCCAATGCTTAACGTGGTGTTGCAGGTGTTGCAGTGAGGTGTTGTGTATAGGTCATCATCTAATTGAGGCTGTGTTGGTTTTGTGCAACCAGTTCTAAGTATAGTGATGATGACCTCTTTTTGTCGGTGAGATTGTTTTGTGATTGATTGATGTGTTCCATGTGCCTATCGTTGGTTTGATTGCGTGGGTGTGGTTGGATTTGTGTTGTGTTGAGTTGTGTTGTGCTCATGTGTTCTGTTTATGTTTGCGAATGTGGCGCTGTGGGAGTGCTTTGCAATCGTCTACCGACTGTTCCACCCTATGGTAAGTGTTCAATGTTAAGGCTTGCTTTGCGAGCTTTGCACATTACGTTCACATTTATATATTTTCATCGGAAAATGTTAAGATCCTTATCGAAACTGACCACCCACGTTTATCATCAATACATTATTGTATGCTTGCATTTTGTACATATACTACTACTTGCCTGCACATATCGAGATAAGATCCATATCGATTCATATCCATATGGATTTTAAGATATGCACACAAGATCCATATCGAAACTGACAACCCATGTTCAGCATCAGTAAATTATTGCATGCTTGCATAGACTACATATATTACTAACTACCTGCACATTAAATGGAACAAAAATGATTGGCCTTATGAACGAAACCAAATCAACTCGGTTCGTGAAGACATGCATGTCTGTAGATTCGTGCTCGATTCTCGACTTGCTCGGTATTGTTTTGGTTCTGCTCTCTTGGATTTGCTTTGCCTTCTACTGTAGGCGTTTGCAAGACGATGTGCGACATGTCATAGGTCAATGAACTGTTGGCACGCTTTGTTCGTTAATTTTTGTGCCTAGAAAACTGTTGAAGTCAGCCATTCGAAGCGGAAAGCATGTGTATTTTTCAGACAGGAATTCAGGTGCCGTTTAACAATCAGCGCGTTCAGCGAACACCTTCCACATTAATCCACTGATGGGCGCAGAAAGGCTCCTTCCAGGCGGATTAACATGACATTGTCAGCAGATAATCATGTGCAGGTGAATATGAATGCAACACGAATGGCGGAGATCGGCAAGCAGAACGGGGATGATGTTTATCGCTTCTAGCGGCATTTACATGTCCATAACAAGGGATACACCTCACCAACACTCTTCAGTATTCATCCACCACATCCAGCCCGGTCCCTGCACATTCTGGCAGCTGCTAAGTGAAACGTTTGCGGCCGCAATATTGCACAAAGGCAGCATTGCTGTAGCAGCCCAATCTGCATTCCCTGCTTAGAATGGCGTCATACTAGAGATCTCAAAACGTCGTGACTAGCATTGAACCTAATGATACCGGGTATCACATCGCAGCGTACAAGTTATGGACATTACGCCATGGGAGATCCAAAGTGGATCGAATACAACAATCTTGGCAAAATATCCATAACGTTGCCAGAAAACAATGCTCGTGGCAAAGACAGTCGCGCCAGCGCTGCTTAGCTGTGTACAACTTTGTTCTTTACACCTCCGGTTCGCACTTTCTGCACTATTTGAGTCGACCTCCCGCCAACCGTCCCGGGACATCAAAGGTGCAGCGTTCGCGGAAGTAGCTCCCGGCTGGCCTGAAGTCGGCACCAGAGTCTGGCTGTTTGTCGAGCCTCGCGACCTGGCGAGGTCAGATGAAGATTCAGATCGATGGGCGGCACCCCGCCGAACAGAGGCCAGGTCAGGTCAGCCGGCCACCGGCGGGCGACGGCCGGGTAGCGCCCCAGGCGTCAGGTCAGGTCAGCCGGCCGCCGGCGGGCGACGGCGGCGACCGGCCGGGTGGCGCCCCAGGCGTCAGGTCAGGTCAGCCGGCCGCCGCGGGGCGGCGGCGGGTGGCGCCCCAGGCGTCAGGTCAGGTCAGCCGGCCGGCGGCGGGCCTCAGCGCGGCGGCGCCCTGGTCAGGCAGCGGCACCGCTGCACCAGCCGGACGCGGCGCCGCCGCTGCGGCCCGCCCGGACAGTGGAACGTCACGGTGACCGTGCGCCGGTGGCGCGGCCGGCAGCTGGGGCACGAGCGGAACGCGCGCCGGCCCGGCTGGCGGCCGTCGCGCGGGATGAAGAACGAGTTGCACTGGCCGTAGCAGAAGCGGTCGAGCACGCGGCGCGACCGGCAGCCGGGCTCGCGCAGCCGGCGCACCAGCGGCTCCGTCTTGCACCAGTCGCGCTTCAGGTAGCGCTGCTTGGTGATGAGGCGCGCGGTGCGCGACGACTGCAGCATGCTGGCCGGCAGGCTGGCCAGCGCCGCGTGCCGCTCCTCCTCCGACTCGCGCGCCGCCGGCGGCCGCGTCGGCGGCGGCGGCAGCCAGCCGGCCGCGTCGGCCTCGTCGCGGGCGGCCAGCGCGCGCTCGACGGCCGCCACGTCCATCTGCTCGAGGATGCTCGGCCCGGAGGCGGCCGCGCTGCGCGGCCGACGCGCGCGCTGCCCGTCGGCGTCGACGGCCGCGGCCAGGAGGGCCGGCAGCGCCAGCGCCAGCGCCGCTGCTGCCCAGCTGTGGACGGACCGACGGTTAGCGCGCGAGCAGCGTCGGCTCAGGCGGCGACCCGCCGCGGGCTTACACTGAAGCGCTCGGCACCAACTGGTGGCGCCGACTCTGTGGGTCGGCCGGTGACGGGGATTGTCTGCCGGTGACGGGGATTGTCTGCCGGTGACGGGGATTGTCTGCCGGTGACGGGGATTGTCTGCCGGTGACGGGGATTGTCTGCCGGTGACGGGGATTGTCTGCCGGTGACGGGGATTGTCTGCCGGTGACGGGGATTGTCTGCCGGTGGCGTGGATTGCCGGCTGGTGTCGGGGATTGCTTGCCGGTGACGGGGATTGTCTGCCGGTGTCGGGGATTGCCGGCTGGTGTCGGGGATTGCTGGCTGGTGACGGGGATTGTCTGCCGGTCACGGGGATTGCCTGCCGGTGACGGGGATTGTCTGCCGGTGACGGGGATTGTCTGCCGGTGACGGGGATTGCCGGATGGTGATGGGGATTGTCTGCCGGTGACAGGGATTGTCTGCCGGTGACGGGGATTGTCTGCCGGTGACGGGGATTGTCTGCCGGTGACGAGGATTGCCGGCTGGTGTCGGGGATTGCTGGCAAATGCGGCGCCAAGCGAAATTAGGATCAGTAGCTCTGACACAGGTACATCACGCCTACCACAAGCCCATGTCATGCCATACTAAGCCAGAAGGCGGCCTCCTCCGAGCTTTGAAGAAATTTAATCGGGTTTTTGCTGGGGTGACTTTGTGAACCAGAGTTCTATTGCTAAGCAGAGTTTGGTGGGTGAACTTTGTACCCACTAGCCGATCCAACAATTCCAATTCAACAGCATAATTTTGACCGAGAGTTTAACGTGCAGTCAATGCACTGACACGGCCGGCCGATAACTCGTTCCCGGCCTTATCGGGCCAGCTACCAACTGACCCTCCCAGCCAGGGGGCTAAATGCGAGTGCGCATAGCGACTCGAACTCTGTGTTGCCGGGATAGGGGAGACCAATGTAGGCCAGCGCTCTAACCAACCGAGCTACCCGGGCGGCTTGTCCCGGCTGCATCGGCCAATAATAGCAGTCATCCACTAAATGAAGCCTGGCGGTGGAACACCATTTGTCGCCGACTCACTTTTTGGGTGGTATTATCTGGTATTTAGATTGAAACACCTGCGGCTGTGTTTTCTACCGTGGCACGATAACGCACAATCATGGTGGAGTGAAAAGGAGTGGCGAAAGTAACGAGATAAAGTTCTGGAAGTGCCGGGTCACGACAGGCAGATATGGTTCAACTCTGTTCTGCGATGCAGATTGCAGCGCGCGGAACTACTGCTGCACAGTTATGAAACTTTTATGCGTGAAATACGCCTTTTACTGCATGATTGAAAGACATCGCACGATGCATACTCCATACCAAAAATACACTGAACTCCTCCGCCAAGAAGTCGCTTTCGACCATCTGAGTCTCGAGAAAAACTAAAACAAAAACACTGCTCGCCGCATGACCATTGCAGTTGATGCAGTGAGAAGCCATTTTGGTGCAGTTTCCCACTCGTATCGCTGAGAAATACAGCCGTCTTTTCTCGGTTGTAGAATTTCTGATGACAAACTGACCAACTGGGGACATTTCCTTTTCACGCTCAGCGATGTACCACCGAATGCCCTGATTGGAGAACTGGATTAGAAAATTCCGACGATCCTTTCGAGCCACCTGGAGATGCATTATGCATTATGCATCCCACTTTAAAAAGTATGCATAAACTTTGCCCTTCAGTATGACGGGAGCGGAAATCAAAATTGAGTTGGTGTCCTTAGAAGGAAGTGCCCTTCAGTATGATGCGCACACAGAGTGAAGTGGGCTGGTGTCCTTAAAAGGAAGTATTCTTTTTCAGAAGGACGTGCGATGTCTTAGACTAGGTGTTTCCGCCAGGAATGGATGACGTGTCAAAGATGTTGGACGAAGACTAGTAGGGTGTTGGAGAATGCGTGCGTTGTTGCTTTTGATGGCATAAGCCAAAGTACGAAATCGCTTTGCATGCATGGTGGTGAACAGCACCGGAAACTCGCTGGACTTGGCTGTTGTGAGGGTGAGATTCAAATAACAGTATTTTCGGTCTGCTGACATTGGCTAGACTACAAAAAATAAAGCCAAAGTAAAAAATAAAGCAGAGTAAATCCAACACAATCCAGCCATCGATAGACTGCCCTATGTGTGTGCAGTGCTGCATATAGATTATGCTTAGAAATTGGTTCGAATATTAGTCTTCTAATGTTGGATAGCACATGCTAATGAGTATTCTGAGTTGATTGCGAAACGTATTTACTACACTGAACTTGATGAAAGCACAAAAATGACCTAGAGCCTTCTTGATTTAAGACAATTTTGACATTGCTACACCCACAAGTGAGTGGAGAAACTAAGAGCCATAGGGCGAATTTTAACCCGCGCCGTCTCCCCCGTCAGATCCTCACACCTCGTCTCGGGGGGATAATAGTCCCCTCTAAAATCCAAACTAAGCGTCGCACGAAAACGAAAGAGGTGTCATCGGAAAGCGCTTGACGAGTAGGGTCCGGATCCACCCCCAAAACAAATTCCCCAAAAGTGACGTCACCGGTTGGCTAGATTTTCACGACTTTTCACTACTTACATTATGTTTTTGGCTCTGGGGAGTTCATTTTGGGGATATATGAAAAACAAAATTTATTTGGAATGAGAAAAGGACAGCGAAATCGATCAGGGCCACACATTTTTTGGCCTCCAATTTTTTTTTGGAAATTTAAAAATTTGGAGTTTTCAAGTTTTCTTTAATTTTCCTTTTCCAATGGATAGAGCATACCGAGAAACGTTGTTGGATGTCAACTTTCCCTAATAAAAATGCTTACTTTGGCACGAATCTTCGATTTGAACTGCAATTGGCAAATATGCAAAATTTTTATGTAGTCAAAAACGAAAAAATAGAAAAATTCCACTCATACGTTTTGTTGCGTTCCTAAAGGTAAGCAAACGATGAAAGTTTCATTAAAATATCTGGAACCGTTAAAGTGTAACGAATGCTTTAACTTGTTTGGAGGTGACCTCACTTGACCTTGACTAACTTATTGACCCTAGATGACCTGACTTCAAAATCCTGAAACAGCATGCTAAATTGATGTGGGAAAAGGTATGCCAAATTTGGGTTCGCTGCCGCGCGCCGTTCGTCCACTATCCGCGAAAAACCTGAGGGAGGGGGCGGTTGAAGACCCCCCGAGACGGGACGGGTTAATGTTGCATTTGCACCAGCCTTTGGTAAAGCTTGCGAAAGGGCATATAATGATGAATAAAGAGCATTCAGAAAAACATAGCATTCAGCAAGTTTTGTCCAACTACTGTGTTGGTCATTTCAGAGCTAACCTGCGGCGAAAGGAGTGGGTACTAAGCGAAGAAGTAAACATTCCTTTGGACACGAGAATACATGTCCAGCACATTCACTCAGACACTTCTGAACACTACCTGGTAGCACTTATCCCTTGGCATTATCCTAAAGCATATTACTTTGGACTCCTCAGTGAAGGTACGACGTGCTATGGCAATTGCCAACAAAATAGAGGCACATGCGGACGCACCGCGGCGTCCCTACATCTGCACAGACTCGTCCCACCACCCGCTCAGACTCGTCCCTTCACCTGCACCGACTCGTCCCTTCACCTGCACCGACTCGTCCCTCCACCTGTACCGACTCCCTGTAGTAACGCCGCGCTGGCCGCCGGCCGTCTTACCCGAGTCTCTGCATGGTGTCGCTGTCGCTGCCGCTGTCGCTGTCGCTGTCGCTGCCGCTGTCGCTGTCGCTGTCGCTGTCGCTGTCGCTGCCGCTGTCGCTGTCGCTGTCGCTGCCGCTGTCGCTGTCGCTGTCGCTGCCGCTGTCGCTGTCGCTGTCGCTGTCGCTGTCGCTGTCGCTGTCGCTGTCGCTGTCGCTGTCGCCGACGTGGCGAGACGCGGCGGCGGGACGGCGGGCACGTGCGGCCGGCGGCGGACACGTGCTGGTCGGCACCGGCGCCTGTGCCGCCCCTGGTCCGACTGACTGCCGCTCCGGCCGGCCGGCGCCCGGCCAGACGCCGCCGACCGGGGCCGGCCGTGGCGCGCGCCGCGCCGGCGTCGGCCCGCCGTGTCTCGGCCCGCCGTGTCTCGGTCCGCCGTGTCTCGGCCCGCCGTGTCTCGGCCCGCCGTGTCTCGGCCCGCCGTGTCTCGGCCCGCCGTGTCTCGGCCCGCCGTGTCTCGGCCCGCCGTGTCTCGGCCCGCCGTGTCTCGGCCCGCCGTGTCTCGGGCCGCCGTGTCTCGGCCCGCCGTGTCTCGGCCCGCCGTGTCTCGGCCCGCCGTGTCTCGGCCCGCTGTGTCTCGGCCCGCCGTGTCTCGGTCCGCCGTGTCTCGGGCCGCCGTGTCTCGGCCCGCCGTGTCTCGGCCCGCCGGCTACGACGGCTAGGTGGCCGGCGCGCCATCTCGAACTGGCCGCGTGTGAAGCCGGCCGGCTGCTGGCAGTATTGCACAGGCAGTTTGTGCAAGCGCTTATCACTATTTGATATTCTCCGGCATGCTGTTGCTGCGCACGTACATTACCGTGGCTGTGCCTGGAAATGTCCGTTTTGTGATCATGATATATTTAAACTATAATGGATGCATGTTTTCATGTACATCTGGCTGAGCATGGGAAGGTTGCAATTATCGACTAATTTATAATTAATAGTGTGCTCATCAACATCTATGCACGAATGCATGATCCAACAATGCCTCGAATCCCACCCAATTAATAATATGCATTTACTCTGACCCAATATGTCTAGCACAAAAGAGCAATATTCTCAGTCGCGACTATCAGCTCGACATGGTATCCATTTGGTGTGACTGCTGCCCTAAATGGATCGTATTCCGGCTGCAGCGCATCTGCATTGGCTGATGAATGGCACGGACTGACCTTTCCAGCTTCATTCCCCGGGAAGTTGAGCCATCTATAAGGAAGACACGCCTCGCTTGATCCATCGACAAAAAAAGTGATACAGCGCAGCTCAATTAGGCAAAGTGTTGTCTCGTTTACAGCTCGAACACCGGAAGCCGGACACTTTCTACGCCGTGCAGTGCAGATCATTTCCGCACCAGGCCCGCGTCCGAAATCGACTGCGCAGCTGCATTCTGCGAACTGGTGTCGTTTATATGCATTAGCAAATGCACAACTCAGCATGACAATCGCGGACGGCATTTTCTGAGTGGCGAGTCAGAGAGCCGTCTCGTATTCGAGTCGATACAATCCGGCGAGAACGGCTGCCTCTGCCGCAGCCGAGCAGACGGCCAGTATTTATTATCGCCGATAAATTGCTACTGTCCGGAGGAGCTATATCACTTTTATGGCCAAATTCATTTTTGAGTGGCCGTTGGAACGAGTTATGACGCCGGCTCTGAAATCAGCACTTGGAGTGGACAGAGAGCGGGACGTCTCCATTGTGTCGGACTCTGGCGCTCCTCCGGTGAAGCTGACGGCCACATTTGCCGGGCTGTCGACATCGACTCAGCTCCATTGTGTGGCGTTCATGGTGAAAATCACGGAACTCATGGCGTAAGTGCACGTCGGATAAAAGTCGTGGATCCAGAATTTAAAATGAAATAGGCTGCATTGAACATTTTTGCTGTGGCAATTTTCCGCCCGTACACGCTGCATGCCAGAAGAGCAAAACCTTCTCAATCCAGGCCAGATGCAATCTCCCTTCGCTGTAATATGGGTCTGGCCTGAGGCGTAGTTGATGTAGTAGGGTTTTCACATTTCGGTGTGAATGTCCTATTACTACCCACAGAGATGTCGTTTTGCTATCCACCGCGACTTCGTTTTGCTATCCACGGCGATGATATTTGGCAAAAACGACGAAGTGGACAGATCACGTTCAATTAAAACAATTAAAGCTGAATCATTGGATTGGGAGATCGCACTTGCATTTCTTAAGTAGAAATGCATTAATTGAGAGGTGAGGAGATTATTGAGGGGATTTGGTACGCTCTGTGTCTCTCCAATCCAACTCATTCGGTGGACATAATGTAATATTGGAAATATTGAACAATGGAACAATTCAACATTGACACAATTTAACATTGGTACAATTCAGCGCTGGATGGATACGCAGTACGTACCCTTCGAAACGTGTGCCAAACGACACCCGCGGTTCACGCCTCCGTCAAAAGTGCATCCATACTCTGCACGGTAGCGACCAGAATCTCCTCTTGGCTACCAATCGGAGAAGTCAGTGCAACAAGGCGTGGAGCCGCTTCTGCTGTTTCGTTTCTGCCCGGTGGCGCACGTCCGCTGGCCTCCCGCCAGATTTACCGGCTGCGTGTTGCGCCAGCACGTCCTGGCGCCCCTTCCACCGCCACGGAGGCAGTGGCGGCGACTCTCACGTCGACAGTCAGACAGTCGCACCACGTGAGATTGCCACGTGACTCGTGTCTGCCCGGCGAGTGTTCCGGTCGGCACTCGACCTCGTGACCTTCCACGTGGCCGTACTACGCGCGCGTGCAGCCCACGTGAGTCACTCGAAGTTCCCCTCCCCTGCCCAGCCCCGCTGACGCCTGCCTTCAAATCCGATAATGAGATAATGGTCTGCTGTCTGAAGGGTAACATGATGACTCTGTGCCCCACGTCTTTTCACTGCTGGGGTCAAACCTGTGGCCATTTGTCACTGTGCGCGCATCCATCAGTGTAGCCGTTTGTAAGCGTCCGTGACCATTCGGCAGTAGTCAGCTGAGAAGCACCCCAATCGGGTGTCCTTCTCTTCCTAGGGTAGTTGATCAGCAATAAGACCCGAACGATTCGCACGGCATTGCCGGTGGTTATGGACAGAACAGAGACCCACTCGTGGTCAGATTTCATCGAACCAACCCACCCGCAGCCGGGCCATGCAACTGAGATTTGAGCTCGGCAATTGTGCGTATTTCTGGTAAAAGCATCTCATATATGAGAAGCCATTTTTGCTCATTTTTGCCAGCCAGCCTGGAAGCGTGCAAGGAAAGCACGTTGACCAACGTCTAGTGAAGTCCAGGTTTGAGTGAGGCTCAGTTCATTCACCATCCGGAAATTTGTCAAGGTCACGGAGTCGGATAAGCACGACTGTGATACTGTGATACTGTGATAATGTGATATTGTGATACTGTGATACTGTGATAATGTGATACTGTGATACTGTGATACTGTGATACTGTGATACTGTGATACTGTGATACCGATCCCCTCTTTGCAGTCGGTTAACTTCGGAAACACTTCTCCAAGAGAGAGCTAAGCCAAATAACAAAAAGTCATGTGTGATCATCTGCGCAGTAAAAGCAGCGAGGTGCCTCACCAACGTCTTTTTGCATCTTTACAAACAGTGGCATTAGCCATACGTGACTATTATTTTAAAAGCGATAAATACTAGCACACAAAGACGAATCTGGCCACATACCAGCAACCTGAAACCTCATTTCTATGTAGTCAGCCCATCTCACTTTATTACCAAACTGCGTGCAATCGCACTGGGTGTTCTACACAACACTGCCAGCTCATGCACACACATATAAAGGAGTTTTCAGGAAGTTGTCTAAGGTCCATACCCGTACCAAAAAATAACAGCTCAATTACTGACATGAACCAGCAGTTCCCACGGAAACATGGATCATCGACGAATGCACCGGCCATGTATCGACGTCAAGCACAGCAGCATGAAGCACATGCACGGTGTGCAATTGCCTGCATTGGTGGCAACACCATTTGGCGGCATTTCTCTAACTACAAAACAAATGCAAGTAATGAATACCGCGGCAATAAAGAATCCTAATGGAATGACGCAAACGTGCCTGTTGAATAAATCTGCTCGATTTAGATAGGATGTTCGATGGAGCAAAAAGAGGAAATATATCAGTGGACAGGTGATATATTCCCAGAGAAACTGAACAATTAGTAGAATATAGTTATATAAAAGCACAGATGCTCTTCACTTGCATCTCTGTGACCGCATGAGCAGCGCGAGCATTCCACACGAAACGATAGCACTCTCCGGTGCTACCACGGTTCTATAGTGGTAACGGTGCTACCGCAGAAACGGTCCTACCAGTCTTCTGGTGCTACCAAGGTTCGGTAGCGATAGCGGTGTTCTGAAGCTACGCTACACAGCAGCATGTGCTACATGTAAGCCAACGGGGCTCCCGGAGACTCTCCGAAGTAGAACGGACGGGTCGAAGAATGAACAAATGAATTGCGTAGTTACACTGACAAAATGCGAATTTAGCTGCAGCTTGCTTTTCTTAGCACATCGCCGGCAACTAAGCTATCCAGCCACCTGCGCTTCGCCATTGTCCCTGAATCACAGTACGTGGCAAGCTGAAACTTAAAGTACCGTGACAAAAATACTAAAGCTTACTCTGATGAACTGCTGTATTCTCGATTGATTCTGGTTCAAGAATGAGTAAGACCTTGAATACTAACACATGTGAAAATGTTCACAACATTCCGTGAACACGTGCACATCAAAGTGAACAACGAACATGTGCACATGTTCTGTGTTAGCGTGCACAGCCCATTCCTTGCATAGATAGCTCGGTCGACTTTGTCAAATCGCTTCAATATCAATGGCAACTTCGATCTGCTCTGAATCACATTCAATCAAGGTCATCTTTTGCTCTAGATGTAATCAGCTGTTTTCTTAATCTGACAGTAAGATGCATTGCGGAACCAATGACAGCCGAAACCTGGCCATGTCTACCGCCTCACATTTGGAAGTGTGCTGAAAGGTTGCTATACCTAGAGTTAACCCTTCAACATTTCACCTCTCCATGGAGCAGTTACAACAGCTTTGGCATTGAAAAACGTAAACATTGCGCTGCCTGCTTTTGACAGGCTCACCAACATATATAACTTTATTTCGCCATGTCTTATCACAGAAGAATTGACCGCAAAACACCATGCGCAATGCACATCTTCCTCACCAAAAATACCATGCTGTTAAAGAACCGCCTTGAATGAGGTATTCAATCGTCCATAGCTATACCTGATCCTTTGATTCTGGTCGTGGCAGCTTCCGCTGGTGCTTTCCTTGAAGTGCGAGCACTTGTTTTCAAAGGAATTGTTATATGTCGGAGCTCTTGTGGTGCTGGTGAAACCAGCACCGCCCAACAGCAGGCCGACCGTCCACTGATAACGTGGCCATGTCGTCATGCACATGACCTGCACGCCCCGAGGCCATGCGAATGTGCAGCTGGTGTCAGGAGGATGCTGCACTGAACAGCTACAAGCGGTAACAGCCGAACGGAAGACTGCGAAACACGAAGCATGCGACACAGCGTGGCACTCGTTCTCAGTCGACAATTCGGCCCAGTGTATCAGTTCGAAATGCATGCAGCACATTCCGCACATCAGCCGGACTTTGGCAAGAGTGCAGCAATTCCGGCTGAATCCGATTGTTTGTCGGTACACATCTGCCGTAACTGGAAGACCCATGTCTGCAACAAGGCACCTCCGCAAAATGTCGAATATGAATGCCAATCTTAGATGTAATGTATCGACTTGCAAAGTCGTATTGCTTATTTCTGAGCTGCCGCGAAAATTGTACGCAATGACGTGCGTGTCTTTACGTGGTGATAAGGATGGGCACCTACTTGAGTATCCCAGGCCCACAAGTATCCTACGGCGACATGGTGCTCGATCCTGCGCAACAGAGGAGCTCCTCAGCCCGCCTTTTGCCGTCGCTCGTTCAGCACGCCATCGGCGCGGTATGCTGGTTCGAGGAACACATGCGCATATGATTCGACAGGAATATATAGATCCAAGCAAGCTATTTAATTATTTACTTGTATGTACGAGTAAAAGTGCATTGAATTAGCACTGGAAATAAGTTCATATTGGATATATCTGTCCGGTAGTTCATCAATGTATGCACAAATGAAGACAAAAATATTTCGTCAGTGACACGGGTCGATTCAGAATAGAACATCTATTTCGACGCCAACCGTAGGTAAATGTCTAGCTATATTGCTATGTGCATTCTTACTAATAGATGCCCCTGCATAGCTCTATATGCTTGTGATTCATTTTTCCTATATTGATTCGTTCTTTTGTTACGGACATTTTTGAACTTGATGTTTTCTGTCGACATGTTATTACTCAAGAAACAATATTTTGTTTCACTTTGCCGGATTTATATGAATTTGGCTCAGATCATAACTCTGATTGGATATCCGTACGGGCAGCCAATTGGTCATAATAATCGAGTGGCTTGAATAGAGTTTGGCGACAATAATGGATACGGATTTGATAGCGGATTAGACCTCCAACTTTTACCGTAGAAACAAACATTTCCCAAAGTAATCATGCGTTCTGTTTTCTAACCACAGCTCTACAGCAAAATGATCAGATAAGCTGATTGCTGATAGCTTTTATAATTGTCAGAAATGTGATTCCACTAATTAAAAACTACATTGTCCTGCTCATTCTGGCAGGCGTCTATGTCAAACACATGCACATGCAACTTGAGCTGAACTCATTCACTGCTTTGTCAATTTCCAGTCATCATCAAACTGCTATGAAGTCCAGATGATTGCAATCGCACTGTTGCCACTGAGCTTGTGGACGCACCATGTTCACATCCAGCAACCCATACATCCAATTGTAGCTTCATTCTCACCTAGATGGGCAGGTGCATGCCTACGAAGTGCTATGATGTTTGCATGGCCACCATAATAGCATTGCACATATAAAGTGAACCAAATAGAGCTGCTATGTCACGCTCTGATGATAGAAAGCAGTCACCAACACATAGTCGATATTATGATTGGTGTTGTTCAGAAAACGATACAACTGTTTTCTCTCGCCATTTCAAAGCTTGGGTTTAAGGGCGCGCCGACTACGAGGTCATTTAGCGCGCCATTTCAAAGCTACGACTGCGATACCTACTACAGGCGATAATCTTTCAGAAGTATATTCCACTGTTTGCAGGTGAGTAGTGTCACCGAAGCTGGCGCACACGTTGATAGACGAAACAGATCGTGATGGAAGTGTTTCTGAAGTCATCGCGGTTTCTGAACAGGTGCAAGTTGATCAAAATATGCCCACGCACGTCGATGTCAGCTTCATCTGCTTCGGAATAAACATATTGATGAAGCCTATGCACGTTATTGGAAGGTAAGAAATGCACATGCAGGAAGAAGGCAGCCAGTGTCGATACCTCAAGCTAAGCCATGCTTAAAAATTATCTGAAATATTATGCTGGCAACTGTGGGTATGCTTCGATTGGAAAGAGCATAAGAACTGTAAATTGTATTTAATTGTATAGCTTTATAGAATATTCCTACGAATGGATTCTTCTGATTTTAATTAAAAAAACTGATTAAGTAACTGATGCATTTATCTATCCGGTACGGAAATGGATGCAGATTGGATTCGTTCATACGAATGCGGATGAACGAATAGTTTGAAAATATAAATGCGTATTGTGATCTACTGTGAGTGCATGAATCATTCTATAATTGCACTTCCTTTGTAGAACATACATGCACATGCGGATGCGCCTGCTGATGCGCACATTTCTCCTTTCAAAATCGTCCTCTTGACGGCTGGGTGTGACCGGAACTTTGTCTGGCCCTGCCAACGATGGCACCTCGTCGCGTTGAACGCCACGGCACTGGCGCCGGCGGGGGCCGCTCGTCGTGACGACGCCGCGACCTCGGGGCCGATCGGTTCTTTTTGTGAAATTGCGCACGTCTGCGCGAGCGGCGCGCTATCGACGGTCGGGCGCCGGCGGCGGCGGCGGGCGACAGTGGCGCCGCCGCCGGCCGCCCGCCAGACAGCCGGCGGCCGGCCGGGGTCCGGGCGCGGGCCGAGCGCGCCGCTTATCGCCGCCCATCAGGCGCGTCGTGACCGGGCCGGCCGGCGCGGCGATAGCGGCGGACGCGGCGCCTCTCGGCGCGTGCCCGCGCCGTGACCGCCGCCGGCGTCCGGCCGACCCTGGTCGTGACCGAGGCCGGCGCGTGCGGCGATTGAGTATCGCCGCCGACTCGGCGCCGTTGGGCAGGACAAAGTGCCGGGCTGAAGCGGCGCGGTGTCCGCTGCTCGGCTAGGGCTTCAGTTGGCTATTGGCGGCTCGGTTTTAGGTGTAGTCGTGATTTTTGATATTTGAACGGCTTAAGTTCGCTAAAACAACTCAAGTAGCGGATAGGCACACAGTGAGTGTGGATCGATGATGCTGGCGCCAAATCGGATCGAATGCTGTTGATAAAAAAAATTCCCTAGCTGACATTTTTTTGCGCAGATCTCGAGCAATAGCCTCTTGCTGTGACTGCATATATGTGCAATGAGGGTATCGAGGACATGATAATGCCTGACTTACATAAAAACGAATTCGTAGGAACGCCTTCCACAGCGTTGTCAAATCCGCGACCTCGCATTGTGTGCATGTGTGTGTTTGTGTGTGTCTGTGTGTGTGTGTGTGTGTGTGTGTGTGTGTGTGTGTGTGTGTGTGTGTGTGTGTGTGTGTGTGTGTGTTTGTGTGTGTGCCTGTGTGTGCGCATCTGTGTAGGGATGTAATTGCACAAGATAGTTGCAAACGCCTTCAATGCAACATTGCATGAAAAGCGGAAGACAAACCAATATCAATTTGAGACAAAGCGCTAGGGTCATGTTGCATAATTCTTCAGTCTTATATATATGAGTAGTATAGAGATGTTCCACAATCACCTAAGAGGCGCATCCAAGAACTGTCATGGCGGTGCACTTTGATTCTGAAGGGGCGCCTCTGGCTGAAAAATTCAAGATGGTGCTCTCGAACACACTGAATGGGCGCATTTTCCTCTCAGAAAGGTGTCACTAGCTTACAATTTTGAAAGGGTGCACTCGAGCCTTCCCGGAGGGGCGCCACCTTCTGTAGGAAGGGCACATGCCACCAGTGGCCTCTATATCCTCCCCTACCTCACCAACTATTTGCATCGGCTTATAATTGCTTTTGTGGATTCAGAAATACACCAAGGGAAAAGTAAAGCCTCAATTACGATGGCATCATCCGTTCGGTGCGCGTTTGTCTTTGAAAGTGTGTCTTGTCTGCCTCTCTGATCAACAGTGTTGGTGCCCAATGCACAGCTGCAGTCTTCAGTGCGGGTTGTGTTTCCTCTTGTTCCGCAATGCAGTCACTCTTAAGCATCAGGTCTTCCACTGCAAACATTAGTCTGAGCTGACGGGATGGCGGACGAAATGAGCCCGCACTCCAGGCGTGGTTGAAGCTTGCGAGAGTGAATTGAAGCACCCATTAAAGTCAACTCTGTAAGTCCAACTTCCTGTAGATAATTATCGCTTGAATGCGTGGATTATGCTTCCTTTCGTGTGCACTGGGCTTTAAGATAAGCATAGCCCACCGGCTAATGTTCGGTTGGGTGCCGTGGTGATGCAGAGGGGCCGGAAATGCCGTCTCCACACCACGCTTTAACGCCACAACACTTAACATGTCACGTGTTTCTTCCGTCTTCCAATGTTTGCGCTTGTGCTGCGTCCGTCTACGTTGATGCCACGTTTTATTTGCCCCCTCTGCCGTTATGCTTGTCAATTGTCCAATCATTATACATGAAGCGACTGCTTGCAACCAGACCCAGTGTCTAGGAAGTGCAAGTGGATGGCATATAATCTGAGAGCAGCCCTCCGAGGTAGTTGAAGCAAACTAACCCTGACTTGCTGAGTTCTAAATGGTGCTATGGGAAGGTGCCGGGAAAAGATGATCCTTCTGCCATGGCCGTCTGCGATTCGGGCCACACCAGCACGGCTGTGGTCAGGCGACCAAAACCAGCGCGGCGTCCGCCGGTATCTCGCAGGGTCGAGTACTGGGCCCGTCCGTGTTCCGTGCCGCATCACGGCGTGGCGTCCGCGTCCGCGTCCGCGTCCGGACGCGACGGCCGGCCCGGACGCGCGGTGTCGTACTCACGGGCGCCGTAAAAACCGGCGCCGGCATTGTTATCAAGGCTGGCGCTGTGCCTGACCTTGCGAGCGCTCCGATGCGTCCCAACAGCGCCGCTCCGGCGCGGCGCCGGCGCCAACCTATCCGCGCCAAACCCCGACGCCCATGCCGCGTTATCGCTCCGAGAGCCTTTTCGTGTTCTCCGGAAAATGGTGCTTTTACGCTGCCCAGATAGAGGCCGGGCGAAATTCAAACGTTTTCTGCGCAAGAAGTGCACACGCTGTGCCGGCCGATCTGCGCGTGTCGTGTCGTGACAAATCGGTGGCAGTCTGTGTTGGCGCAGCTCGCGGCGATATCGGGACGATTTTGTTGATCATGTTCGGAGTCGGTGCAATCGTAAAATGCGTGCATTTTCATTGCCACCACCTCAAATTCATCAAAATGTGTGCGAAGCACTAAACGTCGGGCTCGTTCAAGAATCCTGGGAACGATTTTGCCGACGAGGTTTGTGGTAGTGTCATGCAAACCTGCGTCTCCAGCAGGTCCGGGCGCATCGCTACTCTCCGGTCATGTCCAAACCAAGTGCGAACAATTCCAGCATGTTGGTGCCACGATGAACGACAGGCCCACATAGCGTCTGCTCTTTTACCTTGCACCTGCGGGCGACTTGGATATTGAGCTTTAAGTGAAGTGATCATAGCTATGTGCAGATTTGATAAATTTATATATGCCCAGGTTAATTGAATTGAATTGAATTGAAGTTGAAGCTCAACTGAAGTTTCCCAGACACTCTAAAATTAGCTAGCCGCGCGGAAAATTAAAAGGACTTTGGGAATGCAGTACTAATGCATTCCAGAGGATGATGAAAGGCTCACTGAGAGTCGGCGAAGTGTCTAAAGGTGGCCGTAGGCAGTGGTAGATCCAGGGGAGAAATTAGGGGCATGTGTCTCCTCCCATATAGATTATGTGGCGACTCTTCAAGACGCTGAAGTGCACCACCACCCGAACTTCCTCCCCTCCACTCAACGAATTTTCCAGCCAATGTCACACCTCAGAGTACAAAGTCCGCCACTTCTTCGGAGAGATGACATCGTTCCAGAGCATGTGCCCCCACCGATCAAAATCCCTGGGTCCGCCACTGGCCAGAGGGTAGGTTATAATACATGCGGTGACACGAGATAGTAGTGGAAGTATGGAGAGTACACAAAGTTTAGGTCTCATAATATGCAGCCACATATCACCGTCAGCTGTTGCACCGACGGATCTATCGTCAGACTCGGAGGAATCCATGGACACGCCCAATATCACACATTTCAGTAGCGTCCTCGATGTTCCGATAGTATCCTGGAAAATGTAGGTGCACAAGGCTGATGCCGGACCAACGGACTACGCTGTTCGCTCGTAAAACGACATGCACAACTGGCCTTTCAGCAAAGCCATTTCTGTCCATAGGTGTAGGAACAGGGGGCTGGGCAGGGGGCCGTGACCCCCACCCCACACACACATACACTTATCATGAAAGCTTAACATTAATGCTGTAGCGATGCGTGTTTTGAATCAACTTCAAAAGTGGTTTGCCTCCCCCACACGCACACTTTTTGGGACACTTGTACGTCTCTGCTTACGTCACCTATGTGGCGTGCGTGTCACTCGCGGATTGGTTGCAGTCGCTATTTGATCATTGACTGAAAAGCAACCGGAAAGCGTTCTGACAATTCGTATCAGCCAACACCGATTCAGGTCTGATTTCGCGTCTTGGCTCCTTCAAGGACGACATCAACACGTTGTGGCAAATCGCGCTTTGCCAGTCGCACTGTGCTGAATGGTGTAAGCTGTGTTCTGTGCCACAGACACTCAATTAGGAATGATCCAACTCTGAATTGGGTGAGAGAAAAGCGGTAGACATCGAATGACTTCCTGCTCACACACAGGTCCTCGGTACGATGTGTACAGATATCGAATGGCTTCTCAATTGATATTTCACTTGGACTATGCGATCGAGCTGACTTTCAGGCCTACAGTGTTCGCCTGTCGTTAGACCCGGTCCGATTCCACCCCAGCACCGCCGGACACCTCTGTCCTGACACCGGGAACCCCTCCCGCCTTCCTGACACCGGTGGAGTCAGACAGACCCCAGCATCGCCGGCCCCCTCTGTCCGACACCGGTGGACAACACCCCACACCTGTCCCGGCGCCCCAGTGGAGCCAGGGAAGGTTGAGGGGAGGGGTAGGGGAAAGGTCACCGATATCTGACACATATCGGAGAGGACCTTGTGTTCGACGGCTCTGCTGCCGATCCCTGGGTGTCGAACACCAAGCGTCATGTCAACGCCTCAGTTAACAAGTGGATAAGTGAATGGGTCAGTGAGCGTGTGGACAAGTGGGATTGCGTTTAAGCTAGAGAGTGGTTGTGGGATAAGTGGTGAATTACTGGATTGGTGGTAAGGTTGAAAGTGAACAATTTTGTGAATGAACGAATCAGTCAATGGCTGAATAGGTACTTGAGTGAGTGAGTGAACGAGTGCGTGGGTGAGTGAGTGAATGATCGCGGCGACTGCCAAATGAACGCGCCAGCTTGTGATGGACTCAGAGTGAGCGGCAGCGACCGCGGACTCTCCAACACGGATACCGGGCCATCCCAGCAACAGTCTCCAACAGCCGGACAGCAGCCGGACTTCCGACCGTTCCGGTCGCGATCGCCCGCGCCACTGGTCGCCAACTGAAACTAACAACTCAGCTGTTGCCGGCCATTGTCAGCCGACGTTTCCGCGCCGTCGGGGGGGGGGGGGTGCTGACTCTGGCGGCTGGGGTAGTCACAAGTCCGGGTCAAATGGGGCGGCGGACTAGCTTCGGCCATACGTTGTGACGCTGGCATTGAATTTCGGCGCCGAATATCCGTCTGCAAGATGTTTTGTCACCTCGTGTGCAAGAAGACACTGAACATTATGTAATGTGCTGTGTGAACATTGTGACTGTGCAAGAACACATCAGTATTTGTTGATGATTCAAGCACTGATGACGAATTGAATATGTCGTGGGGATTGAAAGCGTGGGGTTTTCATGGATTTCCAATGTTTTGAAAACCATAGGTGAAACTGAAATAACATGGGAACACATGCGGCATGCCCAACATGCCCAACAGTGCAGGGGCGGATACATAGAGGGCACTGGGGGCATGGTCCCCCTCCCATGGAAAGGTGGCTCCCCTCTGGGATCAAATGGCACCACTGCGGGAAGGCTCGGGTGCACCCCCCGCCCCACTCAACGAACCGGGGCTTAAAATCGATCGAGACGATAATCTATAACCTAATATGTAGAAAATATAAACGATTTAAATTAATACGATCATTAACAAAGCAATATTCACAAAATAGAGTATTATAAACACATTCATAACTTAAAAATTGTTAAAATAATACAAACAAATATTAGGAACTAACCGACCCACAAAAAAAACAACAACTCACAACCATGCTTCTTCTCATCTCAGCACATCACATTGGCCTGCCTCATCAATGTTCCCATGTTATTTCACCTATGACTTCCAAAACATCGGAAATCCATGAAAACCCCACGCTTTCAATCCCCACGACATATTCAATACTGTGCATTTAATCTTAAAGAAGCACCAGGCAAACTTTATCATTTCCAAGACTTGGAAATGCATTCAGATCGTTTCAAAGGATGAATTGCCAAATAAAAGACAGAAAAAGGCGTCATCTCAGGTGATATGATTTCCGGTATTTCTTCATGTAATGCATACAAATGCACCAGAATACGTTCTAAGTTGTTTTGAAGTGGTTGTTCAATGGTTTTGGAATGGCTTTTGGCATACCCACCATTTAGAAGCCTACAAATAGCTGTTAATAACACATTAGCTGAACGTTAATAACGCGCCTGGCATGACCTTCTTGCTACGACGGTACGACCACCTCTCATGTCATTGGCCAGGATGAACATGAACCGCAGTTGCTGTGTCATTGCATCCAAAAAAACTGAAAAAAATCAGCAATTTTGATCACCGCAAATATGCTCAGGAAGTCAGGTCGACTTTTCATCACAGCACCGTGAATGTATGTAATTAAATACGTGGAGACAAACTAGCGTTTGGCGCAATCTGTCAAAATGATAACCATATAGAAACCCAAGTATATCATCCTATGGACACAGAAAATAATCATCCTGCAGGCGTCGGAAATGATTATCCTATAGGTAGACAAAATGATTATCATATCGGCAGCCAAAATGATTACCATCTAAGTAGCAAAATAATCGTCCTATATGTTGCCAAAATGCTCACCCTATTGGCAGTCAACATGATCATCTTACAGGCAGCTAAAATGTGGCACCGCTGCCGTGAGTGATGTGAAATATATCGACGAAAATAAAAGAGAGCTATGAGTTTAAATATATTCCTTCGTCGGTTACTGGCCATCGAACAAACTACTGGGACGAAACAAACAGTGCATGGTTAAGTTTAAAACTGATGAATGTAGCAGGCAGTGCACACTACATTGACAGATTGTGTTATCAAGTACTTCCTATCATTGTTGCTTGTTGGCTGCTGGCTGTTGGTTGTTGGTCAAGGAAAGTGAGGACATTTCACGGGGAGATGCAGGACATAAATTCGAAACCCGTGCCTCAGACTTGCAACGAAATAATACTATCGCATTAATAAACCAGTATTGGAGCAAGTCATGCATTAAAGTTCTATTTTTATCGTATTATTTCTCCTTTTTTGATGACATGGACCACCTCATAGACTTGTCCGCCCATGTCCTCTCATAATTGATTATTACATTATATAATGCATAAATATATACTCTCACTCTCGCGGTCATGCTTTTAGCATTAAATCATGCTTCCATACCCATTTCATTCAGTGATGAAAACTATGTGTTCCCACAAAAAACGCGCAATTAGCACTTATGCTATGACCATGTGTCTCACGCTTTTTCGTTTCTGCCGGTAGCTGATAATTGCCTAGAACTGCTTGACAGCTATTATCAGACTTCGAAGGTCATTTGATGAAAACGTCATTTTTTTCAGCCGTCCACTCTTTTTAGCGATAGCATTGCTTTCCGGAAGCAGTTTATCCGCAACACCTGCAATCCTCTAGTATCGAGGTGCTGGATGCTGAGGCAAAAACAAACTTTAATTGCCGTTGTTTATGCACTTTCTATAGCATAGGCAATCCACGGCGTTTGATCGAACCGCGAAATCCATCATTCAGCTCCTACGAATACGTCAGATGCTGTTGGTATCAAGTTCAGAAAATCGATATGATATACGCATTTCAAACTTTGGAAAATACATAAAATGTATACCGAAATGCACGCATGCTTAAGTCGAATGTAAACGAGTTGAAGTTTCGAAAATGCTTAATTGTATTGCACTACGCCTGCAGGTGTCTATGTAACTGATGCCCAATATCAAACCACTGGGTTGTTTTTGGGACGAGGGAAGGGATGTCCGCCCCAGGTAAATATCGCTCCATGCAAGTACCTAGCGAATAATGCAACGACAGCAACCTGATAGTATACCATCACCTTCAGACGGATGCGTTCCTCCACTTCATGATTGCATCACTCTCTTCTTCAGTAAAATAATTATTCCAGTCTCCGATCTGACCATTGCGAATGGACTCGGTCTGCCCTTGCAGAATCCTCCAGATGATTTCCTGCAGCCAGGTGGTGCCCGACTTGGGGAAGCTGGCCACGATCACGTCCGAGCCGCGAGCCGAGAAGCGCTTCCAGTGCTCGACACAACCAGAGCGCACCTGGAAGGTGTTGAAGACGGTGCCGCGGTATCGACAGAAGCGTACCAGGGGCTTGTGGTAGTTGTCGTCCAGAGGCAGCAGCTTCCAGCCGGGCGGCATGGGCACGTCCATGTCGACCATGTCGACCTGCGGCTGCCCCTGCCGTTCACAGTGCAGGCCCGTCTCCGACGCCCCATGCTCGCCGTCTCGGACCGGAGCACGAGGCAGCGGACTGGCCGAGTCCTCGGATGACATGTCGGTCGACTCTCCGCAAGCGGAGGAACCTTTCCCCGATTCGGGACGGTCTCTTGCACACGAGGTCTTCGTGCAGCCCACCACTCTCCAGACGACGTTCAAGCGCCGCCAAATCGCTCCCCGCGAATCGGCTAGCACGTAGATAACGAGCCACAGAATCAAGCTGGATTCCCCGGCCTCGGCCACTTCACTCGCTCTTGCTTACCGCTGCTACCAACGTTTCGGTCCGTAGCTCAGTCAGTCTCCGAGTCATCCGGTCTCCCTCTGACCGAGGATACGCACTATCACGCACAGGTTCAGCATGACTGGACTACAGAGAGTCGACTGGCGTGCACGCGCATAATCAACTGCCCAGTCTTCTCGGATGCCGTTATTCTAAGCACACAGACGAGCGTAAGCACATCATAACGGAATGTCATCCGTTTACAAACAGATGTCTTGCCAGTGACGAGACTCAGGGAGGCGCCCAGATATATACCTTGGAAGAGATCGTTTGTCAAATTAAAATGTTTAATTAATTTCGGAAGACGCAATAATGGACAGCGAAATCTGAAAGCTTGGTGAAAAGTTAATATATCTGGCAATTTCGACCGCTAAGCACTGAAACAATTGGGTAAGTGGGTGATTTATTTACTTTGGGCAATGGGCGCGTGACCACTCACCACAAATTTCCCACAGCAAAGGCAAAGCCATTCACGATTGATACTCACAGCTTAAACATCGCTGGGAATGTCCCTTGGCATCTCCTGGCTGACGTTTTGACAAGCCTAAAGAGACACAGTCGTGAAAATACAGCGTCATGCTGGTACGTCAGGGAGACGGCGTGTTGGTATTCTAAGCGACCCTCGTGTTGGTACTCTAGCATACCGCCTTGGCTGGAATGTCTCCATGGCACAGCGAGACTCGCTGGTCTCCACGGGCGCTGCGCTGTGAATTGTTTACGCTGGATATCGGGTGCGTGACCAATCCTCATAACTTGCCCACAGCAAAGGCAAAGCCATCCACGATCGACAATGAAAGCTGAAACATTACTGGTTATGTCCTCTGGCAACGCTTACATGCGCCTCACGCAAGCCTCAAGAGAGACAGATGTGTGATGCAGCGCCCTATTGATACTCTAGGCGACCACAGTGTTGCTACTCCAGCGGACCGCATTGGCTGGAATCCAAGGCGGTCCATTAGAGTAACAACACTGTGATCGCCTAGAGTATGCATACATATGCACATTATATGCATATGTACCACTGGTGGACAGAGGTACGGGTATTTTGATAGGGGTGGGCATGCCTAAGGATGGGGGAGGTTGGAGCAGGAGTACTTTCCTCAGAAGTGTCAACATTTAGCCTTTTCACGTGAAGGTTTGGCGTGGAAATGGTGAAGATTTTGCAGGCAAATGCATAATCATGAGACCAGAAATTTTAGTGTCCTTTAATTTCAAGACTTGCAATGTTTCAGAACAGGACAGACATGTGCAATAATAGTAGTTACACCACTCCGACAACTAATGTCTCTCACTCCGGGAAAAATGGAAATTTAGCTGTGATGTTCTGCACTGAGAAAAAGTTGTCTGGGAAAGAGACGCTTCCTGATCCTTGGGAAACTTCAACTGACAGTAAGACTGCTGATTGCTGATTGGCTGAATGACTTAAGCCAGCCAATCAGTGTTCACAAAGGTAAAAGAGCAGCTGGTTTCGATTGCGTCGATTTTGTGGCAATCTAACGCAAGTCGCTGACGGCTTTTGAACGGGAACAGACCCAGTTTCCAAATTCAACATGATGCTAATGGTGGTGCATGGACTGGATGGATTTAAATTTAAGGTTGTTAACAATATATTTGTGCAGCCCCTGCTTTTTTAATCCAACCATGCCATGGGTATTTTCACAAGCACTGGGTTCAAGACCAATCAGTTCTGGTGAATTTGTTGTAAAAGGTGTTTTTTATTTCACTTCAGAATACCATGTTTGTGGAGGTGACTCATTGACCTATACAAGTTTTATATAGGTCAATAAGGTGACTAAGATGATGGCACCATTTGCTATCCTGATTAAATTAAGGAGGGGAAAATTGATAATGAACGAAATCATGATCATCAACAATGAGGAAAAAATCAAGAGGAAAACAAAATTAAGGGGGGAAAATACCCAGTTAAAGCATAGTCATGTTATGAATATCCATGTGGTCCTGGAATTGTCATGAAGCTTTGTCTGGAGCTGAGAGGGGCATTAATGCACACTGAAGGGCAGACTTTTTTTGAGATGCACCTCTAACCAAAAAAACAAGAAGCTACATCAACCACCAAAATAAACAGGTTTTGAGACACATCCCCTAAACCCATTCTTGAATCAATCTGCACCACCCCTGTCCAAGAATCAATTGAAAAGGATACTGATTAACTGGAGGCACTGCAATGGTTCATGATGGCTTCACTCTGCCCCAACTTCTGCAGTAAGATCTATCACTTTATACCAGCATTCAACTTTTGGTACCATTAAATCAAGTGGGTTGTACCTCATACCTCACTGCAATGATGTGTGATGCCATGAAAACCTTGCATCCATATCCAGTTGTTATTTAAAATCTGATTCTGTATGTGCCACATCCCATTACATTTCAAATGCAAGCAATGCTGTGATAGGAAATGCGGAATATTTCTGGTTAACATGCTACTTACATGCCCACTGGGGGTGGGGAGGCATTGTGCCAATACCAGGAGACCTGGCAATGTGGGATTAACTGCTCAATGTATCTATTCCCAGTAGGCATGGTTGCTGGGATACCAGCTGCCCAGTGTTAAAATAATGGCTTTTTGGGGAATCTGGAAGTATTATCCATCATATATGCTTTATGTCACCAATGCATCCAAGTTACTGTCAGCTGACTGCCAGTCAGCTGTTGGTGACATCATTCAAACAGACACATCTCCAGCTGAGCGCACTGAATGACTCCAGGGCATCACCAGGGATTGTATTAGATGTCTATAGTGAAAACCCAACCTAACCTAAACTGAGCTATTCTAACTTAACCCTTAGAAATATGCATGGTGATGCCCTTGTGTCATTCAGTGCACCCAGCTCTGGGGGTGTCTGCATGCTTGAGTGATGTCATCAACAGCTGACTGGCAGTTGACTGACAATGACTTTGATACATTGTTGAGATAAAGGAAGTGTGGTGGGTAATAGCTGAAGAATACTGGCTTGTTGTTAAGTGTGAGATATGAGAAGTGGGATGTCATGTCAGGATGTGTTTTTCATGATAGTTAATGATTTGTTTCATGTTCAATGATTCCCCCTTCCATCATGATTAAATGCATTACCTCCTGCCAATGCCACAGTATGTTGATGACTTGTCCAACACCACACAATAGATGACTGCAAACTATGTGAAGTTTGCACTGCCAGTGAATACGTTTTTTCTGTGATCCAGCATTAGGACGCACACCTAGGCTTTGTGAAATGAAACACAGGTAATGTATGCTCCTTGAATGGACGAGCAAGACTTTGTATTCCTTTGTCTCAGTAATCTGTGTACTCCTCATGCTTATCAGACCTTATACACAACTGTAATTGCATGAACGCAAGGATTTTGCACTCCAAATCCAAAAATGAGAAGTGAAAATTCAAAACTGTTGCCACACATTTCCATACCACACATGTTGTTTCAGGTGATATGCAATTCACCATATGTGGATCACACCAAAAATGCATGATGATTTGCGGGGCGGGGATGGCCGAGTGGTTAAGGTGTCGGCTATTGGTACCACAGGTCCCGGGTTCGACTCTAGCGCCACTCAGGACGTTTCCCAATCCCGCGGCCCACCGGTGAAACAGTGTGGGCGGCGCCATTAGCCGTGAATGTGCATAAAGTGTGTCGTGAACCAACCAATAAACAACAACAGCATGATGATTTGCTTTCACATCACCACAATCATGGTGTCTCCACTTCTCACATACCATGAACCATGACTGAGAATCAGTTGGGATTGACTTTTGTTTTCGTTGGTTGCTTTTACTTCCAAATATCCCACACAAAAGTTATCACACTTTCCCTACCATTTGCGATCATTATTTCCCATCAAACTGTAGCACAACCTACATGTATCCCCTTACCTAACTTTCGGTAATATCTTTCTAAGTTCTTGGAATTACTGCTGAAAGAGTGGGAAGTAAGAAAATAGTCGTCCCCAAGCCCTTACTGTTTTAAATCCATCAAGAAATCACCCATATATCGGCACTGGAATGAATAGAAACCTACCACAAATACTAGCAAATAGACCGAAAAAAATATCCACATTCCAGCACCCCGACTTATCGAACGTTTCATGAAGGACTGTTCTCGCAAATTTGATTAACATTAACTCTCTGAATGTTGTGAAGCATCAGATGCTTGATTAATTACCGTATACGTCGACTAGATCCCTGGGGATGAATTATCAGCAGGCGTGTCGACATGGGCGATTTCGTCGAGGTATGCGGCAAGAAGTAAGACTTCAGTGAATACGTGGAGGATCGTGGTTTTATGGATTATTACACTCATTGTGTCGGATCCAAGGCAGTGCGACCACTGGATATTGATACCTGCAGTTTGAGGAGCTGACTGATACCGATTAAGACAGATCCATTTTGACTAAAGTGGCATATTCGTGACATAGTCAGTTTTCCAATGGTGTGTGTCTCGTTTTTGAACCATCTCGAGCTCTTCCAACGAGTTGTGTCGCATAGCTCGCTTCCTATCACTGTCCGGCAAACCGAAGCCACGCCTCGGTCGGTGCCTTTTTGAAGTTTAGGTCATGTATCACACACATGCAACCACTTTCGGCGTCATTACACATGACCGTCACTTAATGACTGGGCGACATGACTCGATCCCAGTGGCGACACCTATGGACCGGTGGCGACACCTATGGACTGGTGGCGACACCTACGATGTGCAGTCACCCACGAGACGCCCAATACAGGCTCAGCGAGTTCAACTAACCCACCGTAGCGGACGATTGCCGCATATCCTGTATGCCGCTGGGCAGCGCCCGTGGATACCAGCGAGTCTCGCTGTACCATACAGATATTCCAGCCAAGGTAGTCCGCTAGAGTACCAACACGGCGGTCCACTAGAATACCGACACAACTGTCCCCTAGAACACCAACACGGCTGTCCCCTGGAATACCGACACAACTGTCCCCTAGAATATCGACATGACGGTCCCATAGAATACCAACACGGCAGTCCCCTGACGTACCAACATAGCGCTGTATTATCTCGACTGTGTCTCCTTAGGCCTGTCAAAGCGCCATCCAGGCGTTGCCAAGGGATATTCCCAAAAATGTTTAGGCTGTGAATATCGATCGTGTATGGCTTTGCCTTTGTGTGGGGAATTTGTGGTGAGTGATCACGTGTTCATGGCCCAACGTAAACAAATCACCCACTGAGCCAATTATTTCGGTGTTGTGTGCCGAGATTGCCAGATCTATTACTCTTCATTAAGCTTTCAGATTTTCCTCACCATCATTAAGTCTTTAGAAATGAATTATGCTTTGTAATTTGGCAAACGTTCTCTTCCAAGGCAAATATCTGGGCGCCTCCTGAGTTTCATCACTGGCAAGACATGTGTTTATAAACGGATGACATTCTGTTAGGATGTGCTTACGCTCGCCTGTTTGTTTAGAATAGCGGCATCAGAGAAGACTGGGCAGTTGATTCTGCGCGTGCACGCCAGTCGACTCTCTGTAGTCCAGCCACGCTGAACCTGTGCGTGATTGTGCGTAGCCTCGCCCAGAGGGAGACCGAATGACTCGGAGACTGACTGAGCTACGGACCGAAACGTTGGTAGCAGCGGTAAGCAGGAGCGAGTGAAGTGGCTGAAGCTCAGGAATCCAGCGTGATTCTGCGGCTCGTTCTCTACGTGCTAGCCGATTCGCGGGGAACAATTTGTGTCGCTTAAGCGTCGTCTGGAGAGTGGTGGGCTGGACAAAGACTTCGCGTGCAAGTGACCGTCCTGAATCGGGGAAAGGCTTCCTCCGGTCGCGTCGAATCGACCGACATGTCATCCGAGGACTCGGCCAGTCCGCTGCCTCGTGTTCCGGTCCGAGACGGCGAGCATGGGGCGTCGGAGACGGGCCTGCACTGTGAACGGCAGGGGCAGCCGCAGGTCGACATGGTCGACATGGACGTACCCATGCCGCCCGGCTGGAAGCTGCTGCCTCTGGACGACAACTACCACAAGCCCCTGGTACGCTTCTGTCGATACCGCGGCACCGTCTTCAACACCTTCCAGGTGCGCTCTGGTTGCGTCGAGCACTGGAAGCGCTTCTCGGCTCGCGCCTCGGACGTGATCGTGGCCAGCTTCCCCAAGTCGGGCACCACCTGGCTGCAGGAAATCACCTGGAAGATTGTGCACGGGCAGACCGAGCTAAACTCCGGCCGCGCAGCAATCATGGAGTGTCGCTTCCCCTTGCTAGAGCTGCCCACGTCGAGTGCTATGCCAATGCTCTCCATCCATGAGATGGAGGAGCCACGTCTTATGAAGACACACCTGCCATATCACCTGCTGCCAGGGCACGTGGCCGCCAGTGGCGCCAAGGTGCTGTACATTACGCGCGACGTGCGAGACGTGTGCGTCTCCTACTACCACTTCTGCCGCATGGTCAACCACTTCAGATATCGTGGAACATTTGAGCAGTTCCGGGAGCTGTTCACGCGCGGCGACGTGTTCTACGGCCCGTATCGAGAGCACGTGCAGAGCTACCTGGAGCACAGTGACACCGTGTTCTGTCTGACCTACGAGGAGCTGCACACCAACCGGGCTGATGTCATCAAGAGGATCGCTGCGTTCCTGGGAACGACGGTGACAGAAGAGGTGGCTGAGAGAATCGCCCGAGATACCAGCTTCAGCACAATGAAGGAGGATCCGAACGTCAATTTCCGGCACTGGGAGGAGAATGGAATGGTCACCAGAGGCCAGGAGGGTACGTTCATGCGCAAGGGTCAGATCGGGGACTGGAAGAATTACTTCACCGAAGAAGAGAGTGATGCTTTCATGAAGTGGAGGAATGCACCTGTCTGAAGATTGCGCTAGGATATAAGCCAACTGTTGTTGCATCCACACCTAACAAATTTCGCTAATTACTTGTATGTAAGCTTAGTGATCGATATTTAGCAATATTTACTGTTAGATTGGCGTACCGTTTCTCGTTCCAAGAATGATCCAGTGTTTTAATGTTCGGTTTTATGTGCATAAACACTATGCACATAAAAATCCTCTCGGGACATCAGCTGGTTTTCAAATGTCACATTCCACCTACCTGGTATATTAACTCTCTGAATTTCGTCATCCACCAGATACTTAGTCAAATATCGTCTACGTAGACGAGGTCCTCGGGGATCGATCCTCAGGATGCGTGTCGACATGGGCGATCTCATCGAGGTATACCGCTAAAAGTATTACCAGTCAATACGTGGATGGCCATGGTTTTGTCAATTTTACACCCACTGTGTCGGGTCCAAGACAATGCGACCTTCTGAATATTGCTATATAGAGTTTGAGGAGCTGGCAAATAAGACGGCTCCGATGTGACGAAAGTCCAATTTGTTCGTAATCAGCACGTTAATCAGCTTCCCAGTGGTGCGCGTCTCGTGTTTGAACCATTTCGAGCTCTTCCAACGAGTGGCTCACTTCGTATTCCTCACTTCCTGTCACCATCTGGCCGACCGACCCTACGGCTCGGTCGCTGCTTTTCTGAAGTCCAGGTCGTGCACTACACACATGCAACTGCATTCGTCGCCATCATACAGGTCTGCCACGGTGTGTCTTTGCGACATTGCGCGGTGCCGCCGGTGGCGACACCTACGATGCGCGGCCACCCAACGAAGCTCTCGGAGGGAAAGGCGCCCTCCTCAAGGGAAAAGATGTCACTTCAGTATGCCCCATTGGATGCCTCCCCCGACTGCTCGTCAATTTTTCGCCCGAAAGCGCTCATCAAACAACTTCTACAGTGGTGTCTCTAGGCCAATCCGGCATGCAAATTTTTGAACCCGTCCCTGAATGCGAGCATTGCTGCGCAGCGCAGCATCGTGTGTAGTTAGTAGCGTGTGAATTTTAGCACTCGTGAAGGTGTTCGATGTCGGTGGTGTTTGCGGGCCAACAACTAACTATGCAACGTTCGAAAACCACCGGTAAGTCCCAGTGGATCAATTTTGTGCAAACATATGTATCCATCCGAATTCCACCAGCCAATAGTTTCCGCACTGTTGACAGCGGTTTTGGAGGTTTATTCCCTTCGCCTAGCACTTGTGGGTGCGGTGCGAAGTGGCAAGCATATTATGGTTGTCAGTCCCCCGTGTTCCACATTCTTCGTCACATCTTCCATGCTTGCTTTCTACTTGCTTTCGGATGTAAGACAGGGACAACTTTATAGATGGCGCTGGCGCTCCAATCACTCTCACCTAGGTGGCAGCAGCTGCCACTAGTTCAGGTGTTTGCTTTGTTCAGCAATAAGCATCGCCGTTATTAACTAGGGGTAGGGATGGGGCGGAATGGATGGGAACAGGTCTGCCAGCGGCGATGCAGGAGGTCCGTAGTAGGTTGGGGATTCCCGCTCCAGCACACTTGAGAGGTGTTGACTAAACTTCCTACATTCGCACTCCGTCCAAACCCGGCACAGGTAGACTATTTACCAGGCCCAATTCTGCATGGAAGACAAAACGAAACAGTTTTTCCGTTGTAGCGCACCACCTGCGCAGCTGACTGAAAATGCGTACGCGCCGGCAGGGGATGTGTTTGAGGCCGCGTTCCAATACGACCGGGCAGATTGACGACTATAGAGCCTATCGTTATTTGGCACATGGGAATTTATGACGAGCGGACAACGGTCATGTTGCGCTCCAGGGAAGGGGTGGAAGAATGCGAGTGTCGCAACGGGTGGTATGTGACAGCTCGCGTCGACAGAGCTTCTGCTGTCATTTCTGTTGTTTTAAATATGTCAGCCGCATTGCAAGAACTAAGGCATCGTAGAATGCCATAGGTACATCACCAGTCATGGGTTGGTTCAATGGGTGTGCCTGCCATTCCTCACCAATCGAGGACGGTGAAGGCCCTCCTGTCCTAAGGCTAATTGCCCGCCACCATCGAGAGACGCATTGGACAGCGTTTCAGAGCAATGCAAGCTGGTGGCACGTGCATGCCGTCTGATCTTTCCTGTACAGCTGAAAAGGTGTGTCAGGCTAATAGGTTTCCACATGCTCCTGGTGACTCGATTGGTGCTTTGTTGTCTTTTGTATTTGCTTTGTTTTTATCTGCATGTAATGTGTCCACACAATTGATATCTCATCCCTTTCTTGCTGGCTACAAAATGCAATGTAGTCATTGACCCTGCTTTATCTCACAAAACAATATTGCCAAAACTTGTACTTGATGCATTCTTGTAGCCGGGAACAAACTTCAGCGACTTTTTAATCCCTTGGAGTCAAACGTATTTCGTTGTAGACCTTCGCGAGTCGCTATATTTCAAACTTCGCGACAGCTGCAAACATGACGCCAATTTAGCCCCTGAAATATTCACGTGATGACGTCGATCAAAATGTCAATGGATTAAAATTAATACGATCTAAAATTTTAACTCTGGCTTCCAACTCCACGGAATTAATTAGGTGCACAGCTAGTTTGAGCCTTTCGAAGTGATATTTTCAACACAATTTGAACTCTGGCCTGCCTTGGAGGATCGCTGATACAAACGGTCGGAGCATCGAAATCACATCGTGGAAAACAGCACGCTATTTCCGTCGTGGATAAATAATCTGGCCCTTGGAGACACAAGCTGGATGGTGAAACGGTGGAGTTTTTTTTCTGCGCTGTCCACTGGTTGTTTCTTGTGTATTGGCTGCACTCAGCTCCACCCACCCTGTGCAGCCGCCCACCGTCCTTCCCCGTCTCGGTGGAAAATATCCAGGTGCTGGCCACCACGCGTCTGCCTTTGCGTTCCATCGTTCGCTGCACATTGATCCTGATCCTGTGCTGGGCGCCCCGGCGCGGAATGAAACCGCCGCCGCCTCCCCAGTGGGCTTCGCAGCTCTGACGTTCCGTATTATGTTGCCGTCCTGGTCGGTGGTCGAAATTGAAATGTCTGAGATGAAAGAAGTGCTGAGGGAGTGCGGCGGCCGGAACACCGGCTGGTTTTCCTCGCGCGCGTCGCAGAAATTGTGTCCTGGCACGGAAGCGCCTCACCGAACAGGGAGCGCAGAGATGCCGCCTGCGGCGCGATAGGCAGTCGGGCAGCTGGGTATCGGTCCAATGCTGACAGCAGACCACTGCACCTTTCATGACACCTCACTCGACGGACGCGTCGCTTCACGTTGCCCGACTCTAGTTCGTTCTTGGTTGCATTAGAAAGGCGTGCAGTGTGCGCATGGAAAACCTAGACGGCTCTGAAGGATGGGATTCTCTTCGTTCGGCGTATCCCCCAAACGAGGTCTGGCAAATCAGACGCCGGTAGGTAGCATGGCAAGCACCTATCAGCTGCTTTGTGATTGTTGTTGCTGAATTACTATCACCGGCTTCCGGATTAGGTTCGAATGTAAGTGCCTCAGAAGCATTGCTTGGAGGTAGTTTCATCATGTGCCGAACATAATGAACATGGATTCACAGAATGATTGCATAATTATACACTACTAGTAAATACATAATCAGTAAACATACGAATTGCGCACGGTGGCTAACAATAGGCAAGAGTATTCAGTCGTCACTGCACAATACCTCACCATCTGCAAGCGCTGTTTTCCAAGTCACGTAGAAACATAATACTCGCACGTCCGGAGGTCCGCGCCAACTTCGCATGTCCGGGGGGGGGGGAGATGTCTGCCCCCTAAGATCTCTAGAACTATGCTAGCTAGCAACAAACGGAAAACGGCGTTGGATAGTTGGTGACGGGCTCTATTGAAAGTGTTTCTGTCATTTTTTCGCTCAGGTCAACATTCAGGTCACTGGGTCATCATAGGTCAAATTCGACCAGATCAGGTTGGACTCAGATATTGACACATATCTCAGGACTTGTAACAGAGAGAAACTAACGGCGAACGCTATTCAACAGTCCTTGAAATACGCTACCGACAATAGGCGGTGTAATTTAAGGTCAGGTCGATCGAAACTCAGATCAAGGTCATGAAGTCGCCTAGAGATGTCATGTAATGTATCAATCGACACGTCTTGACGATACAAACACAATGACGGTAATTTCAGCCTTCTAGCTCAATGCAGTGCGATATAATGCGCAGAAATGTGTAGTGATCTCAGGTGACCTCAGAGACCTTGGTGAGGTCACTGAGTAAAAATATCAGCGGTAACATTGAGCATAGCTTCCATCTACATGCCACAACCGTTGTGAGATCATTGGGAGCGAAAATATGTAACCAGGAAACATTTGTACATTTTGTCATAGCCCTATAATGAGGAAGCCATGGCCGCGACCTGACCTAAGATCAATGCTACGAAAATACCCCGATATACATATTATGGTCCCTGATGAGATCATGACATGTTATAAGTTTGAAATCAAGGATGGTAGACGACATTCCCATGAGCTCAATTCAATCGCTGGGGCCAATAATAGCGTGTAAAACGAAATTCGTCATTGGCAATGCACTGCTCGCATCTGAGGTGTCAGAAGAGGTCATGTCATGGTCATGGCAAGAGGTTGCATCTGATGGTCTAAAGGAGACCATTAACTGCTGATGTATTGGCATATTGCATGTACAAGTATGGATCAAACACATTTGAATTGTGAGTACTTGTACGATTCGTCATGATGTAAATGTAGGTGTAAGTTCATGTTTGAAATGGAAGGGACAACAGTTCTGAGCACAGCAAAGCATTCCCGTACAATTCGAATGTGTACTTATCTTATTGTTAGTGACCTCATGTCACCTTGTACACAGCCAATGTGGCGATGTTTTTGGAGGTGCGTGAATAACCTATTTTGATGTTTGGAGTTGATTGGTTGGTTATTGGTTTTACGACATATCGACCGTTGAGCCATGTAGCGTCGCCAATCTCTCACGCCGATTGTTCGCGGGCGAAGATTAGCGACAGGTGAGATTCGAACCCACAACCTTTTAATTGTGAGACGAGCGACTTACCCCTAGGCTACTCGTCCCCTTGATGTTTGGTGTGTGCTCTGTGGGGTGTAATATGACGAGGATCAGAGTAAATGACAGGCTGGAGTCATACGATGATACGTACCTACTATCTACCAAACCGGTCCGACAGAATGCCGCTGTGTGAGCATACCAAAGAATAGGCGAGTGACCCGACGATACTGAACGATGAAGTTAGCATGCATAGTTCGCAAAGTGTAATAGAGATTGCGTACGAGGGCTGATGCAGCTAGCATTGATGTGCAAAACAATTTCGCCATCTCCCGGAGTGTTACCATGAATAATATAACTCCAGTTAAAGTGCTTCAACTTTTCGTAGTTGCGAACGGTGCCATTGGAGCACTGTATATTGCATTCAAGCTGCTTTCGAAGTTTTCGGCTAGCAGTCATTTTTAATGTTGTGTACGAAGACACACATTTCGGCTCGCAAAATCAACACACGAACCTGGACACCAGGGAAGATGCATTTTTTGTGATGATGCCTTGCTATGTCCGAAATCAAGACCAGTCTGTTATGAATGTCGTGCTGTGTAGAGTATCCAGTCTTGCTAACATTATCGTTATCCTACGATAACGTTAACGTTATAGTTATCGTTATGATAACGCTAACGTCGTCATTATCGTTATGATAACGCTAACGTCATAATTATCGTTATGATAACGCTAACGTTATCGTTATCGTTATGATACCGCTAACGTCATCCTGGTACAAGCCGTACGATGCCAAGTAAAAACTCGTAAGGACTTTAATCCTTGCTCAGGTTAGTCTAACTTGAGTCGTGTGACCTTGGATAAAGCATCAATCAAAACTGATGTTGAGTATGGCTTCGATCCGAACAGGGTCATCACCACTCGTCATGATGAGCTCTCTTGACTCGTCCACTTGCTGAGGAAGCCTCGTTTTATATATCCTTGCCGTCCCTGTTAAGGGGCCGAAGTGCTAAAGGAAAAATTAGACTCCATGACGGTGTCGTGGTGAAGACGGTGCCATGAAGGAATAAGGTCCAATGATTGCAACATGTCCGATCACGCCCAGAAGAAAGAGTGGGGGGGGGGGAGTGTGGCACGCTTTCAGGAATGGTCCAGACGTTGAGAGAGCCAGGGAGACAAAATTACCAGGTAGGTGAGAGGTAGGCGGAATTCTTCAAGCTGGGGAAGTCGGAACTTTGCGATTTTTGAACCATTCCCAAATCAGTAGTACCCTCCAACAAATGGGCCCAAACAGACAGCCGCCCCGGTAGCGCAGGTGGTTACAGCGCCAGCCTTTCCTGTCCTGGCGGCACAGGATTCGAGTCGCTTCACGCGCTCGCGTTTAGCCCCCGGCTGGAAGGGTCAGTTGGCATCTGGCCCAATGAGGCCGGGGACAAGGTACCGGGTGGCCTTGTCGGTGCATTGACGGCACGTTCAACTTTCGGTCTAAATTATCCCGTTGAACTGGAATTCATGGATCGGGTGGTAGGGCCAGGGTTCACGCAGCAAGCTCTGCTTAGCAATAGGACCCTGGCTCCTAACGCCACTCTAGCAAGAACTGGTTTTTTTAAACTAAAAGGTTCAATTTGTGGAAAACGTTAGCCCGCTTGAACCTGACTTGACTCGAAATATCTCTTCGATTATGTTGCAGTAACCCTAATAACACATACCTTAGCTTCTGCCCGATGTGAATGTCGGCGCAAGGACTGCACCAGTGGCACAAAAAAAACACTCCGTCGCTCGAACTCGAGCCGTCGGTCCCGACATCCGCGGCTGATATGTCGGTGAGTTATCAACGTGCCTAGCCATTCTGACGTCAACGCAAGAGTTATTCCGCTGACGGGACGGCAGGCCGTCACTTCTCGGCGTTCTTTACCATCTCCGAGACAGAGGAGCAGTGAGAGATTCGGCGCTATCTCAATCCACCGCACTGAACTTTTTGGTGATGGAAATTGGGATTTATTGCAGAGCAAGAGGACAAATGTTTTGAAAGTGCTTCGTCGATAGTTTCTTGTTAGCCTGTCTTTCATGCAAGACGATGTAAGAAGCAGTGTAACACAATAGGTCACAACTGAGTTACGTAAATTTGTCAGCTATTAGCAACGCTGTAATCCTCTAATGCGTTACGTGGCGAGCTTAGCTGGAAATCCACACATTTTTTGGGAGAACCTACTTAAGTCAATTCGTACACGAACAGGAATGCTGTTTGAAATGGCACCGTGCACGAGTCTTCACCCATAATGGCATTGCACATGCAAATAGGTCGGAAAAACAAGTACACCCACCAGAAACTAAAGCAGCACTAAACGCTGGGTAACCTCAAATTCCGGATGTGGTTTTCGTCCCATCCTTGGAGCATTTGAACGGAAGCGGAGACTGGTATTTAAAAAAATATAATATTGTCAGTTCAGCACCAATACCTCTGAGCGTATCCTTAATGAGCCGCAAGTTTAGCGCGCCTCTACATTTGCGGTGTAAAGTAAAACGTTTCAACGGTAAGGCTTTCTACTAAAATCAATAGCACTCTGGACTTTTTCTTTAGCACACAAATGTGTGTATTTCGTGCTGCCAAGCCAATACAACACAAATGGATTGGGTAGCTAACAGTAATTATATAAGCATAACATACTTCATCGGGACAGATACACGGAGACATAAATATATATATATATACATATCTAATTTGTTAGTAACCATACAATCACCATATATGCAGGCTTATATATACGTGTGCATATATTCGTTGCGTCTAACACTAACATCGGATTTGTGTTCAATGAGTCGTGCCTGAATTCCTTCTCCGGTTTCACTGACGTTGATTTTGAACAACCGGAACAATAATTTTCCTATTCTGCACAATTAGTCAACAGGGAACATATAACAATAATTTCCTAAGCAGCGTCGTCTTATATATATATATATATATATATATATATATATATATATATATATATATATATATATATATATATATATATATATATATATATATATATATATGTATATATATGTATATATATACATACATATGTATACATATGTATATATATAAATATGTATGTATGTACGTATGTATGCCACTCGGAAGAAACAACCGTCGTCCCCAAAATACAACTATAATTCATGGTGGAGCTTGGAGAGAGTAAACGCTTCAAGGAACTAGTTAATTATCATGGCTCAATTCGCATCCAAGTGGCCATTTTCGTAATCTGAAACCGCCTAGAAGTGGATCATCCTTGCCAGGACAAGTTCGGTACTCACGAACAGAGTTAATACGCGCGTGAAACGCTACGTCATAGCCGACGTCCTGCACAACATGCCCTTCAACCTCTCCGATCTCGATCTGTTCCATAGACAATGAGGTACGATCAACACTAGAATGCCGTAGTTACGGTCCCTCTCGCCCAGCATAATATTTCCCTTCGTACAGCAACAACACACTACAAATGCATTTTTCAGGTTCTTGATCTTATTTTGTCTGGTGAACGTCGTCTATTGTTTCACCTGAAGTATGTTTATATTCCGTAAATCATACGCATAGACCAGCCACGAGCATCTTTCAACACATCTTATGAATTTGCAACGCCTCGGCTCTTTTCCTCCTCACGTCGGAACATTCAACAGTTGGTTAGCGTTTCAAATCAATCCTTTCGACGGGATAATGACAGTCGCCTACGCAACGTGACGTCAATATAACGGTTACCTGCAGACTCACATCCTACCACAAGCAACTACCACTGGCCGCGAGAGACGAACAAGTCGCGCTTTGGCGACGCAGCTCGCCCGTTCGGTCGCCCTTCTTTCTTTCCGCGCAGTTTCATTCTAAATCCGGCTATAAAAGTCGGGGTGGCGGCGGCAGGCCGCTCTGCCGCAGCTGTCACCACGCTCTCCACCCTGCTCCCTCCTCTCCCTTCTCCCCTCCCCCGCCCCCCACCCCCCACACACCGCTCGGCATCCCCGACCGGTGCGGTGGCCGCCAGCCCGGCTCTCTTCGATTCCGAAGAAAAATCCATAAACGGCGCAAAACTGGATAGGCCGGAGAGAGAGAGGGAGCCGACCATTGGCGCTGCGTGCCGACGTTGCCACGGCAACGCCGGACCGTGGCCATTTTAGCATCGGTAACGACTCGACGTGGATCATCGACGGTTGAGGTTTACAGTCGACGGGGGACCCGGGCGGACGCCGTAGCCCGTCTAATGGATATTGGACAGGGTATAACGGACGCGGAGGTGCCTCGGGCGGCTCGCCCGGCGGCGGCGGTGCGGCGGCGCGACGCGGCCGGCGCGCGGAAAAAAGCCGCCGCTCCGCCGGACGGCGGCGGTCGGGGAGGCCAACCTGGCTCGCCGTATTGATCAGCCGGCGGCGAGACAAACAGGCCGGTCCGCGCGCGCGGCCGCTCGACTGACCACCGCCGCCGGCGGCGGCGGCCGACATGTGTCGGTGTCGGCCCGACGCCGACACATGTCGGCGCGACGGAGCGTCGCTGCGATCGCCGCGGTCGCCGCAGTCGAGCGCGCGCCGCGCGCCAATCGCTCCGCAGACGCTGCCGGCAATCGGACAGTTTTGGCGCGGCGTGCTGCCGATTGCGGTGTGACGAGCACGCTCACCGGTCGGATCGCAACCGGGCTGCCGACTGTTTCCGTTCTCGTTATTCCGATTCGGTCTGGGGAGGCTGTGTGCATTGTTCTGGGCGCACATCTGAAGCGCCGCCGGCTATTTTCATTGGGGCTCAATGCAGTCTCGCAGGGGTGCTTCATTCACACGACGTGCGCGGATAGCCCGAACCATGGAGACCATGAACGGGTTCAGGATTCGCACCAGTGACCTTAACCACGGGGTGGCTTACCATTAATTAAGCAGTTCTCCTTTTGGCCAGATAATTTGCGCCATCTCTGAGTTGGTTCGTCTATTAAATCTCGGTTGCATAGTACGGCGACAGCGAGTGCCACTCGCATCCAGTTCCACGGCAGGCTGGACGAGGTCTGAATGTGAATGTGAGTGTCATTCACATTCCGAGTGGGAAAAAGCGCCCCTATGGGATTTGAGGGTAAGTGCATAAGGCCGCCATAGGGCCACATAGGGACGTATATCAAATACCATAGGGACGCACCACAGCGTCCCTATGGTATTTGAAGGTGAGTGCACCGCACATCCCCACTATGCGAATTATCTGGCTGAAGGCGCCCCTTCGGATGCAAAATGACCCCCTAAAAAAATCCACCCCTTAGCAAAGTCCTAGACCCGTCAGTGAGAAGGCGTACTCTGTGCTGTGTGCCAGGTATAGTGAAGCGTACTGTGTGGGTTAATGGGCGCTGTATGACCAACGCAGTCGATGCGCCCGTAAGCCCAAATAACCAACCAACTGTGTGAGTTATTTTGGGTAGGGGCCGTGTCCCTTGGCTACTGCGGGGCCATCGTCACCACCCGGACTCCTGCCCCCGTAGTATTGCTAGCTTGTTTGTTTATTGGTTGGTTCACGACACACTTTGTGCACATTCACGGCTAATGGCGCCGCCCACACTGTTTCGCCGGTGGGCCGCGGGATTGGGAAATGTCCTGAGTGGCGCTAGTGTCGAACCCGGGACCTTTGGTACCCATAGCCCGACACCTTAACCACTCGGCCATCCCCGCCCCTAGTATTGCTAGCACAGTGGGAAAGATCTCGTGACTGCGGGGGCCAGTGTCGTGACCACGGGGCCGCTGCTAGCATGCCAGACGCGTCCCTGGCGTCCTGTGAAGTGCGAGCGGTCACTGGGAGTGAGGCTGCTCGTCCTCGGCGGGGAAAGAAGCGGAATTCGTTCCGACCGGAATGGATGTCATCTCAAGCGACTTTGTCATCGCCTCTGAAGAACAACAACAGCACGTGATCATCGTAAATCATGGATGGCTTTTTATTGCCTGCGTTGCTGTAGATGCACAAATCATTGCTACGTCATGAGTGTGACTGCGGGGGCAGTCACACTCATGACGTAACAATGCTTGCTATGAAGTATGTTGCTATGCCGATATACGAGGTCTGTCTAAAATGTATCCGACCTTTGGCCGGAAAAAATATATTACGTACCTGACGGGATTGGGACCCTAATCCCCTTCAAAGTAGGCCCCTTGCGCCTGCACACACTTAGCCCACCGATCCTTCCACTGCCGAAAACACTTCTGGAAGGCTTCTATTGGAATGGTGTTCATCTCCGCCGTCGCGTTTTGCATTATCTCTTCTCTACTGTCAAAACGGGATCCTGTCAATGGCGTCTTCAATTTCAGAAACAACCAGAAGTCGCAAGGAGCCATGTCTGGAGAGTAGGGAGGATGGTTAACGACTGTAATTCCATGTTTGGACAAGACATTTTGGATCAGGTGCGATGCATAAGCTGGAGCATTGTCATGATGCAACTGCCAGTTTTTCGCCGTCCAGAGGTATCGTCTTTTGCGCCGAACTGCATCACGGAGTCGTTTGAGAACTTGTTGATAATATTCTTTTGTCACTGTTTGTCCTTCCGGTCGGTATTCGTGATGCACAATTCCACGGATATAAAAAACAGAGTTAGCATCGCCTTGGTTTTGCTTCGCACCTGTAGCGCTTTTTTCGGCCTAGGGGACGCGAGATGCTTTCATTGCGACGACTGTGCTTTTGTTTCCGGGTCGTACCCGTACACCCATGACTCATCTCCAGTTATCACGGTGTTCAGAAACTCAGGATCAGTGTTGACAGCGTCCGGCATATTCTGTGCAACCTGAAGACGGTGTTCTTTCTGTTCCGCCGACAGCAGCTTGGGCACAAATTTCGCAGCCACTCTGCGCATGTTCAAATCATCACGCAAAATTGCATGTGCAGAATCTTTACTGATCCCAACCTCTTCGGCAATCTCTCGTACGGTCAAACGCCGATCTCCCATTACCAGATTTTACACCCTCGCAACAACAGCTGCATTCCGAGCGGTTTGTGGCCTCCCAGAACGCTCGTCACTCTCTACCGATGTGAGGCCATTTTTGAATCCGTTGAACCATTCCTTAATTTGTGTTACCCCCACAACATTGTCTCCAAACACCTGCTGAATCTTACGAATTGTTTCGCTTTGAGTATCACCAAGCTTTTGACAAAATTTAATGCAGTATCTTTGCTCAACTCGTTCAGTCATCTTGAGAGAAATCGAAAATCCGACGAACATGTATCAGAGCACCTCACTGAGCGGCCAGTAGGCAGCGACTGACACACTCGCAGGCAGATAAAAAAATTAACGCATGCGCATTAAGCTGTCTCCTTCCACTGCACTGCTTCCACTGTGCCTTAGCATCACTACTGTACCCGGGAAAATTCAAGGTCGGATAGTTTTTAGACAGACCTCGTATATGCTATGTTGCTGTACCGAATGACTGACACGTTTATATTTATCACGTATGTTTATTTTCGCTTCCTGGACGCTCCTTCAGCCTAACCGCAACGTCAGCGTCCGCTGCCACAATTGGGGACATGGAAATCGTTGAGTTGTAAGCCATTACGAGCCACTGTATCAGACGTTTGGTGTGACCTGCGACCTGCCCTGACCTGGCCCGTTAGCCGTGCTGGCGTCAAATTGAGACCAGTAAATTACAAAACTACATTCCAGTGGATTTTTGTGACTCGATCCGAATCTATTTCGCACGCGACCTAGTTCAGGCTGATGTTGCTCGATGTTTCGGCGTCTCTATTGCCCTCGCCCCTCCACGACATTCCACCACCTGTCCTGACGTAGGGAAGGGTGGGAGGGGAGGGTGGAGTGATGCGATACAGGCGACTTTTCCAAACTCGGAATGCTACCGACATGAGGAAATAATTAGCGAGTTGCACGCGATGAGATCTCGAGATTGAAACCCAGTTACTGTACATGTCCAGTTACCGTACACGAACAGTTTGGTGGTAAATTTTCCAAATAATGGCTAATATTGAACCGAATTACAAACTTTGCGAAGTTCATAACAGATGCACAATTAATATGTTAATAATTGCGTGCTTCATAATTTTAAGATATTAGTGGTGTATGAATTGTAGTGCTAATCTTATAATTGAACCCAATGCGACTTGCTTGTTTGTACCTAGCCTGCTTGTGATGTGACCTCGTGATGGATGTTTTTTTGTTGCAATTTTTAGTGCTGACGAACATTCTGGGTCAGATCAAAAGTTTTATTTCATTTTAAAAATCGAGGTTTCAATATAGATTGCAGCGTGCACCCGAGCTAGACGTGAAATAAACATAAGCATGCTACAGAACATATTTAATAAAAACAAATTTCCCAGCCATAATTGGATGCATAGGGTGCAAGATAATTCGATGAACTTATGGATAGAAATGATATATTTTGTCCCGAACTAATGTTGTCACGATTTATGGAAAATGTAACGCTGAATTAAAAGCCAAGGCCGAATATAATACAAGCATGCATAGAACAACATCCGAAACAACACAAACAATATTATCTAACGTCAACTCAGGGTAATGCACCTAAAGCTTTGGAGAAATTAATTAACTATGTGAGCATGCTATCCCAGCAGTCGATAACCTCGAGATACCTAACATCTCGATGATAACATCATCATTTGATACTAAGCTGCAAAAAACGCAACCTCGCGTGTTAAGCGCAAACGGAGAATATATGACGCAATGGCTGTGCTACCTGATATGATCTGGGAGTTTTACCAAGAGCTGGAGAAAGGATGCCCGTTGCCCACACGCAACCTCAATCGAACTGGTTGATCGGCTCGAAGATAACCTTGGAAAACCTTCTGAAGGAGAAGGGTTGCATCGTCGCTGCCATTGCACTGACTAGGGATAATGTTCTTAACCTCACGCAGCACCACCATACCACTAATGCGAAGTTAGAAATGATAACAAGATAGGAGCGCACAATTGGAGCACTCATCTGCAGAGCGTTATTTTGGTCGGGAGTATGGTCAATTTTCCCACGTTCGTTTTGCCCATGTACGACCTCGCCATTTGCAATTGTTATCCGTGAATAAGACACCGAGGAAGGTCCACCACGCGAGCGTCGACTGTCTGTGAACATTGCCATCATTGCTGGTGCCAGGCTATGTCAAATAATATTTATCTGGAAGCGATGCGCAGATGTTGTACAAAGTTAGCACCTATGGCGCATTTCGCTCAGTTGTCGTATCTAAACATCCGCCGATATCTAGTCCGCCAATTTCATGAGTTGGATTTAACTGCTTCCTGGGATCCTCGAGTAAATTTCGGCTCAAGGTAAAATTAAATACCTTAAGTCGAGTTACCGTAACGTCGTTTTCATCCTCTTCTGATCATCAGCATTTTGGATGGGTGCTCCGCTGTAAACAAAGCACACTGGAGAAGACACCGTGATTTTGAATTCCACGTCTGCATGCAACATCCATAGGCGTATTGTTCACGAGTCACTTTTATTGAGAACTATCTCATTGCTCTCCGTATGCTTCCCGTAGCAAAATCACTTGTAATGTGCGGTTTTTCAAGGGCGGACCCAGACATTGAAGTAAAGATAGACATCAAGATAGTTTTCATTCAATTTGTCGGTCATTTATCACGACGAATGTGCAATGTTTATCCGAACACGTATGACAGGTAGCGCCCGTGCCACACCCAGCTAGATACACAACTGGGCAATGAATTGCGTCCCACAAGGCTCCGGAAATATGTCTCTCGGATCAAGCCAGCTACATACGTCAGCGCTTGTCGCCTGGAAAGTTCCGAGATAGATATAGTGCAAGACACTTTTGTAAGATACATAATGAAAATACTTGGTCGATAATGCTTCAGTTTTCACAATGCCTTTCCCAGTTTGGATTTTTTTTCGGCTTGCTGTCCTAGTGGAGATGAAACTAGATGACAAATTGGTGGCAAGAAGTGCTGGCACATTTTCCCACGTGCATTATTGCTTTATTTTGGGTTTGGATATATTTGCACTTAATGAAATTGCTTGAACTGTACACTGATTACCTACATACGTCGAAGGTAATACACCACCGGAAAGTTTGATGTCTTGTGTGCAAACTGGTTTTGGGACAATCGAAACGAACCCATTTCTACATTCAAGTTTGTGATGTTGCACCCTTTTTCACATTGAGTGCGTATGTTAATCATAGTGCGACTCTTTCCTTGTCTAGTACATCACTTTATGATACACATCTATTGAAGTGTTTCTTCGCTGTTGGCAAGGGATTCACTATCGCTGTCACTGTCGCTGTCGTCGCTAGGCCGCGTTAGGCCTTACGTGCCACGTTAGACCGCCAGATCAAGCACAATCCTGAACATTAACATCTTGCTTAGTATACTACGACGGGGATCCGATTTGCATGGGCTTTTAAAGCAAACCAGGTGGAATCGAGTCGCCTCGTTGTGTTTGTCTTGTGAATCATTCAACTCGTTCTAGTTTTTTGGCTTCAGAGAAGCAGATAAATCATTGATTTGCTGACGAATAAGCAAGTCAAATATGAGCCGAATCACACGACTGTGTACTGTACAGTGTACAGTGCCTTTTGTATGAAGGTAAATCTGATGCTTAACGTTCCCAGAGTATTGCAATAATATCGGGAGCATTATAAGATTTAGCGAAGCGTCTATTAACATGCATTGACATGTTGTAGAGCCGTGGTGGCATGATTTTCAACGATCAAGACTACTTCACCTTCAGCTTCTATGGTCCCAGTTTTCCTCCAAGATTCAATTATGCGCCGTGAGGTGTCATTAGTACGATTTCGATAACTATGTGTATCTTGAAAAGCTAAACCAAATCTCTCTTTCTTTCTATCTCTCTCTCTCTCTCTCTCTCTCTCTCTCTCTCTCTCTCTCTCTTTTATTATATATATATATATATATATATATATATATATATATATATATGTGTATACATAGATCGATATATAGAGGCATACGTATATGTATATGTATATGCATAGGCATAGGTATATGTGTATGCATATGTATATATATATATATATATATATATATATATATATATATATATATATATATATATATATATATATATATATACATATATATATATAATCTGAGTCATTTTGATTTAAGTCCTCTACATTTATGATTCCATATCCGAGCTATCATTACTTTACACATCACTTCCGCAGTCAAATATAGTAACGAAACAGTGAATCAGTCTGGACTCACGACCACGAATCAGCTAGAACCAGATTCAAATGCATTTTGGGAAACTCGCGTTGTGTTAGGAGCGGGTTCTAATCAATGCAAAAATGCTGGTTTGGATCAGAGTTCGATTCAATGCTAATCGCTCGGAAACACGACTTCCATTCGGCTCATCCAGTCTCACCAGCCACAAAGGAATGCTGAAAGAGGAGGAGAGGAAGTGCTGAATCCTTCACTGGAGTGTACGTCTAAGAATTGCACAGAATGTTTGTGCTCGACAGACTGGTTGGCAATTTCGTTGAGCAGGCGCGATTGTGGTCCGGCTGAATGTGAACCAGGTGCTTGCTTGCCACGAAATAAAAGTCATTGGAAAATTTTGGTTTGGACTCAGGGTCGAACATTTTTACGTTCAAAGTTAGATGTGTTGTTATGAGAACCTGGCTCGGTTTCCCCCGTCATGCATTACCTGTGTCCATGTGCTCACCTTACCAGAAGCCGTGAATTTAGTCCTAAAACGTTTTGCTTTGCTCGTTTGCTGGTGGCATTGATTAAAGTCCCTTCGTTAGCATCAACTTAGAGACCTAGAGATATAGATACAACTCAAATATATATGCATATATAGAATGGGATGAAGGAGACGGGAGAAAATAGTGCATGTAAGAAATTCCACCCAGATTCATTCATACACGACAATCGTTGAAGTTAAGTTGTCATCATAGATAAATACATAATGTTGTGGTTGCCCAGGCACCTAAAGAGAGGAAGGCACACAGCTGCGTGATGCCAATTCACCCTTCCCAAGACATCTACTGATCACCACGCTCTCTGATTAAACGCTCTCGCTCATGCAAAAGCAAGATGTCCTCACTACAATGCCCTCCCGCACACCCTTGCTGGCCGGAATAACACGCTGCGTTCCCGTCCTCCCTCACTACGAGGCCCCGTCACACACCCATTCCCGTCCTCCCTCACTACAGGGCCCCGCCGCACACCCATTTACGTCCTCCCTTACTACGAGGCCCCGCCGGACACCCATTCCCGGCCGGAATAGCGCGCCGGCGACGGTCACCGTCGGCGGGCGGCTAATTGCCGAGTGCTCCGACAGGTGGCAGTCGGCGCGCGTCGGCCCGCCGGCCGGACACAAAGGCGGCCGTCGGCCGACGCCAGATGCCGTCGGCTGCAGACGCGGGCGGTCGGCACCGCGCCGCGCTATCTGCGCCCGTCCCATTGTGTCCGGCCGGCTAACCCGATCGCAGTCGGTGCGCCCACTAACTAATGGTCGCCGCCGGCGCGGGCGGACCCTGATAAATGGTGCCGCCGTCGGCCGGCCGGCGGCCCCGTCCGACGGGCGTCGTTGGCGCTGAGTAACGCCCACCGAGCCGCGCCGCCGCCGCCGCCGCCGACGATGACCGCTGGTCGGCGCCGACGGTTGCCCCACCCCCGGCACCCACCCCCGGCACCCGCCCGGAAGTGGTCGGCGGTGTCGACGACGACGATGCCGCCGACCAGGTCAATAGGCGTCGGCCGGTTGACCATTCACGTCGGTGTGTCAGCTGATTGGTGGTCATTGGCAGCGTGGCTACGCGCCGACACAGCGTCGCTGGTGACGTCATGTCGGCGTCACTGATCCGCACTCGGCGGTGCTGAGACAACCGCTGAAGGCATTAAAAACAGATAGCCGTGAAGAGCGTGAGCTCTCCACTGCCACCGCACTCTCAAAGCCCAGTGCTTCAAATGGCAGACACAAAGCGCTCGGCACATTTCCGAGTACCGAGCCAACGAACACGGCTACCCACCACTACGTTGCGCTGCTACAACACGACGGCTACCCACCACTGCATCGCACTACAACACGTTGGTACTCCAACCGAACCGCCAGTGGCGATTCTGCAGCTGTTTGCTAATGATCTCACTCGGATGGTGTATGTTCTGGGTTTGCAGCTCATCGACAGAGACCATAAGCCACTGCAGTCACTGTGATCGCTGGTCAGCGCTCGCGCATAGCTTGCCAGTGCACTGAAGGCGCACCCGAGACCAAGGATCTGATGCTGGGCAGCTCACCATGTGCCTTGTAGCTGGGAGTTCGGGTTACTAGGATTTTCGTCGTGATTCAGGAGAACGCTGGTCTTCATTGCCATTTCCAGTGTTGCATCCTTCCGAGCAACGCGGTAGAATTAGGGTACAAATGGTCAGATGAATAGGCAAAATGTGAAACCTAACTGACATTACCTGTTCCATATACAACTCACTATCTTTCAATGTCACTGACGGCCATTTTTTATATACCCATTGCCACATATCAGCTTGAATCAATGTCGTCAAGTGACCTTGACGCTAGTTGACATACATTGTTCTGCACCTGTTCTGTAGTAGCCTCAATTGTATACACCATGTTAAAGGGTCCATACGTACCCAGTGCCATTCATTACACTGGCCTGCGTGATTCATAAGGTCAAGGGTGTCTCAACTGTTTTTAGGTCAGTTTTTCATGCTGATTCCGAAAATGGCATCCGTTTTGTTCGATTAGCTCGATATTTAAAATATGTTATTTCACTCATATGAACCAAAACATTGCTCTGACTGGTTTACTAGTGAATCCAACAGAAGCATAAATAAAGGTTTAAACTCCAAACAGATGGACCATAAGTGTATTCAGAGCGCATCCCAACAGTACACACTACTGTGGAATAAATGGCCTTTTCAGGGACTTCCGACTGCGTTGAGCAGATGGGACATCCCTCTTCAGGCACCAACAACAGTCCGCCATAACATTCACATCCCACCGACCTTGGTAGCGTTCTTCCGTCACCCGTCCTTGTGTCTTTGTGTCTTTGTGGAAGCGTTCTCCCTACTCTTCACTGTAATCTCCACAGTTATCTGGGAAATAATCTAGATGGGACCCAAGGAAGTGCATTTTTACCGACATTCGAGCACCAAGTTGTTAAAAAGTGTCCATCAACTCATCGAAGACCTTCACGTATTCTGCACTTCTGTGATTACCCGGGAAGTTGGTGATGATTGACTTCAAGGTCAGTCATGCAGAGAGCTCAGACTGTTCCAGACATCCTTCGAATCGAGTATCCTTCATGAACTCCCTTGTCTGAGGACCGTCGAATACACCAACCTTCAGCTTCTCTTTGCTCACATGAGGAAATTTCTGTCCCAAAAATCCAAATCCTCGTCCTTCTTTATTCAGTGTTTCACAAAATTTTTGATCAAACCGAGTTTGATATGGAGTGGTGGAAGTAGGATTTTCTGTGGTTCAACCAGGGGGCGTGACTGCACGTTGTGGGAGCCAGGTTCAAGTGCATGCCTGGATGGCCAATCGCGTTGTACGTAGTGCTGTTTGTCAGCCCGACTGTCCCAAAGGCATAGAAAGCATGGACATTTCATGCAGCCGCCTTGCAGCCCAAGGACGAGACCTACTACCTTGAGGTCACCATAGATCAGCCAACCATGCTCTTTGTAGTTCAAAGCAGACAACAAAAGTTCCATGCTGTTATGCGTTTCCCTCAGTTGCACGGAGTGTCCAACAGGAATCGATGCGAACTTATTGCCGTTGTTCAGAAGAACTGCTTTCAGGCTCCTATTCGAGTAGTCTATGAACAGCCTCCATTCTGCCGGGTTGCACTCTGTACCCATTGCTTCTGCTAGGCCCGCGATGTTGTTGCAGTAGACTAGAGAATGTTCTTCGTCGAAGGTAAAGTATTCTCTGAATTCTTTTTCGCGAATCCGATACCAAAAGAATGTCGTTTCAGGCGCCAGGAAACGTTTCTCGCCGAGCCGTGAACCCAGCAGCAGATTCCTTGGACAAGTGCAGGTCCCTCGTTAGGTCATTGAGCTCAGCTTGGTTCAACGGTACCGATCGGTCGTTATCGGTCGGTTCATATGCACCAGACGCGTCTGCGTCCATTTCATCCCTACTAGAGCCGGAAGATGACACGATGTCGACATCGGATACAGGGATGGGGACATCTGGACCATGAGGGACTGGCTTGATAGCTGATGGCTCATCCGGATATTTTACATGCTTCTGTTTCTTTCGATTTACTCCTTTCAGATCTGTCATACAAAAATAGCAGTCGGTGGTATGATCCTTTCCCTCCCGCCACACCATGGGAATGCCGAACGGCATGGATTTCCGGGTCTTGTTCTTCCAGGCTCGTAGGCCTTCCACACATGACTTGCAGCAGATATGAGGGGCAAACGGCTTGCCCTGATCACCAAGTTTCACACTTCTCACTTCTCTCCGCTACTGATATATCATACTGCAATATGCATACTGATACATCAGTGTGTGAGTTGTTATCTTTGACGTAGTGTGAAAACTTGAGCTAATCGAGAAAAATGGATAGTATTTTCGGATTCAGCACACGAAACTTGTATTAGAACAGCTGAGAAACTTCCGACCTTTTGAAAAAAAAGTTTTGAAACGCAGGCCAGTGTTATGACCCTGCTGATATATCCAATTATCCTCGACACTGTAAGCTTGTTTTGTCACATCCCATGTCATGAGGAAATGAAACATGGCTTGGACAAATGAGCCTAATGATGATTTGAAGCATTCATTCCCGCTGTCTGGTGATGCAATCCAGCCATCCCTAGCGTCTGGCTAGACAGACCAGCCACCCCCACTGTCTGGCGACGCAGGCCAGCCATCCCCACTGTCTGGCGACGCAGGACCAGCCATCCCCACTGTCTGGCCACACGGACCAGCCATCCCCACCGCTGGCACACAGACCACCTACCACCACTCCCACTGTCTGGCACGCAGGCCAGCCATCCCCACCCACACACTGTCTGGCGACGCAGGCCAGCCATTCACACTGTCTGGCGACGCAGGCCAGCCATTCACACTGTCTGGCGACGCAGGCCAGCCATCCCCACTGTCTGGCGACGCAGGCCAGCCATTCACACTGTCTGGCGACGCAGGCCAACCATCCCACCCACGTCGACCCCACTGTCTGGCGACGCAGGCCACATCCCACTGTCTGGCGACGCAGGCCAACCATCCCGCACACCACTGTCTGGCGACGCAGGCCAACCACTGTCTGGCGACGCAGGCCAACCACTTCTGGCGACGCAGGCCAACCATTCACACTCCGCAGGCCCTTCCACTGTCTGGCGACGCAGGCCAACCATTCACACTGTCTGGCGACGCAGGCCAACCATTCACACTGTCTGGCGACGCAGGCCAACCATTCACACTGTCTGGCGACGCAGGCCAACCATTCACACTGTCTGGCGACGCAGGCCAACCATTCACACTGTCTGGCGACGCAGGCCAATCATTCACACTGTCCGGTGGCTCACATCGGCAATTTCGCCCCTCCGGCGATTTCGAACAGCCGTGCGGACCAATGTCTGACGACTTCGACGCGCCGCTCTCAATGTCTGTCGATTTAGACTCGCCGCTTTTAATGTCTCATGACCTCGACACGCCTCCCTCAATGCATGCGACTTAGAAACGCCTCTCTCGATGTCCGACGACTTAGACACGCCTCTCTCAATGTCTGGCGCCTTAGACACACCTCTCTCAATGTCTGGCGCCTTAGACACGCCTCTCTCAATGTCTGGCGCCTTAGACACGCCTCTCTCAATGTCTGGCGCCTTAGACACGCCTCTCTCAATGTCTGGCGCCTAAGACACACCTCTCTCAATGTCTGGCGCCTTAGACACACCGCTCTCCGCCTGAGTCGAAGTCCGGACTCAGGCGTGTCTAAGTCCGGCAACCAAGACACGCCTCTTTGAATGTCCGGCGACTAAGACACGCCCCTCTGAATGTCCGGCGGCATCGACTGGCAACTTCCCGCGCCTGCCGACTCGACTCGATCGCCCCGAATTCAACGACCGCTCCCGATATCTGATGATTGCAGAAGGTCGGCGCGCGGCCCGTTCGCCGGAATGCTCATGGGATTTTTGCGAACGCCAATCGATGTCGGCTGCAGTGTTGAGCCGGATCGGGGGGGGGTGTCGGACAGCGTGTGACGTCAGCGCGCTTTGTCTGTCCGATGGGTTCGCCGGTCGCCGGACGGCCTCGCCGCGCCGTCTGAGCTGACGCCGGTGTGGACCTGCTGGACCTGCTACCGGTGTGGACCTGCTGGACCTGCTGCCGGTTTGGACCTGCTGGACCTGCTGCCGGTGTGGACCTGCTGGACCTGCTGCTGGTGTGGACCTGCTGGACCTCGCCCGGTGTGGACCTGCTGGACCCGCTGCCGGTGTGGGCCTGCTGGACCTGCTGCCGGTGTGGACCTGCCGGACCTGTTGCCGGTGTGGACCTGCTGGACCTGCTGCCGGTGTGGACCTGCTGGACCTGCTGCCGGTGTGGGCCTGCTGGACCCGCTGCCGGTGTGGACCTGCTGGACCTGCTGCCGGTGTGGACCTGCTGGACCTGCTGCCGGTGTGGACCTGCTGGACCTGCTGCCGGTGTGGACCTGCTGGACCTGCTGCCGGTGTGGACCTGCTGGACCTGCTGCCGGTGTGGACCTGCTGGACCTGCTGCCGGTGTGGACCTGCTGGACCTGCTGACGGTGTGGACCTGCTGCCGGTGTGGACCTGCTGGAGTTGGATTGGACCTGGACGGACGCGACGACCGCGTCGGGGCGGGACGACCGGGCGGCGCCATGATCGTGCGCTCGGTGTTCCGGACAGGTGACCTGCGACCTGCGACCTGTGACCTGCTCTGTTCCCGGCTTGCCTCTTCAGCGGCCCGCTCGGGTCGCGTGCGTCCGAACGCACGTGGCTTCTGCCGATTTGTCGGTGGAAGACCAGCCGCCGGACGACGCCTTCCTAGTATCTATCTCACTCCGTTTAGTTTCGAAATGTCGAGTTTTTTTGGCTCGAACGTGCGTCACTGACACGGGTAAATCGGATGGATAAATATTAGTGAACATTTACGGTGTTATGTGAGTCATGTGCTTCATGTTAAAGTGGGTGCAAAATGTAGTACGATAATTGTTTAGACCTGCACCACCAGTATAGCAATCAAGAACACCAAGGGCTAAGGACTTATAACCATTATTATTCGGTTGACCTTGCATTCCTGATGTTCATGGGCGTGGGATAATTTGAAAACAAGACGGGATGGCAGTGTCGGATCAGCTTGAACCTGATTCGAATAATTGTTCATGTCTTAGGGGTGAGACGGTGCTGTCGGAGAATTTGAATATGTCCATTCAGCCAGCCAAGTTGTAACTACAATTAATGTAAGGATTTAGGGCTTGGCGTGAGACACCTTTCCCTTATAGTATCGTAAAGCTATCAACGCAAAGGAGTTTCTCTTCACTCCACGATATTATGATCCGCGAAAACATTACTCGGCTATCATTGTTCATCCTTCCTTTCGGAATTACAAATGACAGTGTGGGGAGGGTAGGGGCAGTTATCGGCACAGCCCTCCTACACCAAAAGTGAGTGCCAAGCCACCATGGGCACCAGTGAGTGCCAGACCATCATGCCATGTAGTGAGTGTCAGGCCACCATGTACCTACCACCTTCTCGTATCGGTGCTCACTAACGTTTTATCAGATTCCACCCAGTGACGAAATTTGCCACACCACATGTGCGATGCCTGCCTGTGGTAATTGCCAACTTCACATTGGCAAGATGTGTACAAACTAAGATGTATAAACAGATTAAGATAATTATGGTGAAGGCACCAATGCACTATGAAGCTCTCAGTATAGAAAATAATAATATACTATAAAAACCGTAATAGAAAATAGCAAGCATGATTTGAACATATCACATTCAAGCTTAAAAACTGCCACATTCAACCGGAGCGACAATCAGCAACGCAGCCTCATTTTTAGAGAAGTGCGTCGTGCATTTCCGGGATCCATCGGCAGCATCAAGTGGTCGAGCCTCGTTATTTCCCGGGCTGCCATTTCTGGAACACTCCCACAGACGGCAAATGAATACGAAAGATCGGCACCTCTGACACCGCCTCAGGCGGGCTGTTCTTCAATGGAGGGTGGACTTTAGTTAATCAGCTGGACGTCATGCCTGCTATTGGCATCCAGCTGAACCAGCACAGCATGTGAATTAGAAGCCACCATTTCGAGGAGCCTCTTCAAGACCTAATGGAACGTCGGCCACATTTTAAAATATCCAGACGCGTCTAACAGGACTACAAATGTGAGACCGCAACCTAATCCCCACGTCACGCTGATGGACGCTAACAGTGGCGCACCGGAGGGGGTCCCAGGGGCCCCCCCCCCCATGATACCAAAGTGTCCTTTTGGCAAAAAGTGCCCTTTTGACCGAAAAGTGCCCTCTTGGCCGGAATGTCCCAAATTTAGCCCAACAATCACCTGCCTTATGTGCCCCGCCTGTGCCAAAGGTGTCCTTTGGGCCCAAGACTTCCCTTTTGGCATATAAATGGCATTCCCCTGTGCCATTTCCTGTCCTATGCGGCATGGAAAATTCACGTCCCCACCCCCCGGTCAACAAACCTCCCAGTATGCCCCGGGCCGCAAAGTGCCCTTTTGGAGCCGGTCAAGTGCCCTTTTGGAGCCGCCCAAGTGCCCTTTTCGGTCCGCCCCCATATAAAAACCCTGGGTGCGCGCCTGGACGCTAAGCACGTGGCTGCCTGTGCCGCAGACCGCGTGCCGGTGGGTATGTTTGGCAGGTGGTCGCTGAGCGCCGCCATGACAGTGCGGGTGGGGGCAGCCGGTGCCCATTTTGTCCGGTCGGCCCTTGCCGGGCGCGCTGTGTTTGGGGTAAAGCGGCCGTTTTGATAGGCGGCCGAGCGCCGGCGGCCGCCGGCCGGCGCCGTCTCTCCTCCCTCGCGCGGCTCCCCTCTCTAGGGGAGGGGCGCCGCGGCGGGGGCCCGCGAGCATCCGGGCACGCGGTCCGGGGCGGACAGGGGGGGGGGAGCGGCGGCGGCGGCGACTGCGGCTCCGGCCGGGTAACGGCGAGCGCCGACACGGGCGGAGAGGCCGCGAGCCTCGTGACGATCGCAGGTCAGCGTGTTGGAGGGGGGCGACTGATGCAGGATACTAGCCGAACGGGCACGGATCGACGGTGACGGTGGAGGGGTGAAACACACTGAAGGGGATGGCACGGGTGCTGACGATGCTCGAACACGCCGAACAGAACGCAGCGCCCATTCATAACATGTTAACTGAGCTGGAAGAAGCTTTCCGCAGCCACCTTCTCCGCGCAGTTGTCCAGCTTCGCCCCGACCATTGAAGGTGAAATGCTGAGAGTGTATGGTGGGCAGTGTGATCAAGGTCGTCACCATTGAATCCAACGCGGAAACCATTGATTTCTGCTGCAACATCCAACAGAAACCAGACGTGCCACTCGCCATGACTTTACCAGTTGCATCGGGCTGCATCTTTATGCCTGCTTAGCAGACTCCACCTTGCACCGGAGTGATTGTCTTTCTTAAGCGGTCGCTGAGGGAGCGGCAGGCTCGACCGTTGAACCGAACACTGGCAGCTGGTAGGGGTGAGTATCATGCACCAGCATGTCGGCTGGCTATAGGGGGGGGGCAGCTGAACCCCTCACGACCTGTACGGCGTCTTCATAACAGAACTTATACCCCACTGCAAATTACCCAAAATGTGGCTCAGGGATGGTAATGAGGGTGTGCGCACTAAAAGCTCTCTTTTGTTGCGCGCCTTTGTTGCGCCCCCGCCAATCGAAGAGGAATTCGCTCCTAATCATAATGTCATCCCGACGAACGTCGCGTGCGACGGCTGCCGATGGCGTGCGAACCGCAAATTTACGGCTTCGGTCGGGCGTCGGGTTTTTGTAGCTGAGAGAGCAGCTGTCATCGCTCAAAAGATGCGCTTTGATAAGGCGCGCAGGAAACGACAACAGTTCACGTGACGGGAGAATAGGCCAGTGCGCACATGCTGCACCCTGCCGCGCTGATGGCACGGCTCACGATTGCAGCCTGCTCTCGTATCAAAAGAGGTGGCCCAAAAAAAAACTGCCATGAACGGAAAACCAACCCGGGAAACGACCACGTGATCTGTTGTCCTGGCGTGCGCCGCAGGCCCACAGATGATTCCTCAAAGCCGTGGTGTGTGTCAGGACGGCCCCTCTCAAAGATACGCCACCACTCCTGGGGAATGGATGGCACCACGTCGAGTACATAATACGCCTCCTGTCACATATACGTAACCACTTCTGGGGACCGCACAGTGCTGCATCGAGTACATGATGCCACTCCTCTTAAAGATACGTCACCACTCCTGAGGACTATGCAGTGCGGCATCAATTACCTAACTCCCCTCCTCTCAAGAATACGCCACCACTCCGGGAATTGCCACAGGACATATACCCTCAGGAACGCCACCACCCTGGGGACTGCACAGTGCTGCACCGGGTACATTATACCCCTCCTCTCAAGTATACACCACCACTCCAGGGGACTGCACAGTGTGCACCGGGTACGTTATACCCCTCCTCTCAAGTATACACCACCTCTGAAGGGGACTGCACAGTGGTGTGCCGAGTGCATCATACACCTCTTCTCAAGGATACGCCAACACACCGGGAGGAATGCACAGTGCCGTATCGTTTACATAATTCTCCCCTCTCAAGGACACACCGCCACGCCTGGGGACTGGACAGTGTTACATGGAGCACATAATTCGGCTGGAAACGTCTGATCTGACACCAATGTTTCAAACAATGTCAAACGAAGCATAATTTTGAATGGCAGACGGTTCGAAACTAGCGTAGGATGGGATGCACGATGGCCGGAGTGACGACGCAAATATCCCTCACCCAAATGCGTGGGTTAAATGCGTGCAAATCTATTGTCCTCCTGTCCTGCACAGGTCATTGGTGGGACGTAGAAGAGAGTTGCCATGCCACACACCTGAACCGCCCGCGTCCGCTTGATATGGCTTGGCAGGAGCTGCATACGATAGGGGTGCAACAAGAGTTACAATTGGTGTCATATAAAATACCTTATGGTGTGCATTCCCCTTGGATTGTATGTACCGACACGTATTGCTTACATCCGTTATCCAGCAATGCAAGTCATGACCAACGTGTCACCTCAATTCAGCAGTATTAATGCACGAACGAAATGATAGCGTAACTTTATTTCATCATACACTAAATATGTCCTCACGTGATACAAGAACTTCTGAGAACAAACCAATTTGCGCGACAATTCTATCAGATCCGATGAAATACATAGCTATTCAACAGTAGTCTGACAGCTAAAAGCCATATAAACAAAAACACAACTCAGCATATGCCGAACGGAGCGAACGCTGATTGCCTGGAAGCAACGCCATGTAATGGATGACGCTGAGAGTCTCTCTTTAGACAACTTTTCATGGAGCAGGCAGACGTCACTATATCCCTCACGGTAACTATTGATTTCTGCTACAACACGCAACCTGAACCAGCTGTGGAGCTCACCATGACTTTGATCCCGCATGATGTACGATGCCCAGAAAGCAACAGCAATGACACATTCGTTCAACATACGACACATGATGTTTTCCACTCATCCGCTTTCGTCTCGCCGTAAAGTCCTGAGGCTCCACCCAAGGGGAAATTTTCCAGGCCGGGAGCCCCAGGCTCGAATGATCCCTTTGCGCGATGACTGCTGTTTTTGTCACATTCGCGTCCCGTTAGTCGGGTCAACAGCGCGGACGGCGATGCCGCACGGCCACCGACAGCAGGCCGACTGGCGTTGCAGCAGCTCACCGGAGGCTTCGTGTCGTCTCCTTCGCTTGGTCTCCGGGGCGACCGGCGGACCGACCGGTGTCACATGCTCCACCGATGGTCCGCCACCTCTCTCATCGGGTTCTTTTACGGCGCATTCAGCCCTTAGGTTACATAGCGGCGCCAACCTCTCACGCCGATTGGTCGCGGGTGGACTCGGTAAATTCTGTCGGTTGTGAGATTCGAACCCACGAACTTGCGATCAAGAGTCCGACGCTCTCCCAACCGAGCTACCGCGGCCCGCCACCTGTGGATAAGCGTTATGCGGTCGGCGCCACGGCCATCAGCTGATCAGGTGGCGACACCTGCCCGACAGGGGCAACTACCTGATTCCCCTCCTCTCAAGAATACACCACCACTCCTGGGGACTGTATAGTGCTGCACCGGGTACATTATACCCCTCCTCTCAAGGATACACCACCACTCCTGGGGACTGTATAGTGCTGCACCGGGTACATTATACCCCTCCTCTCAAGGATACACCACCACTCCTGGGGACTGTACAGTGCTGCACCGGGTACATTATACCCCCTCCTCTCAAGGAATACACCACCACTCCTGGGGACTGTATAGTGCTGCACCGGGTACGTTATACCCTCCCCTCTCAAGGATACACCACCACTCCTGGGGACTGTATAGTGCTGCACCGGGTACATTATACCCCTCCTCTCAAGGATACACCACCACTCCTGGGGACTGCATAGTACTGCACCGGGTGTACTCCGCCTCCACCGGGTACATTATACCCTCCTCTCAAGTATACACCGCCACTCCTGGGGATTGTACAGTGCTACATTGTGGGCATAATACACCCCAAGGATATGCCAACACACCTGATAAATCTACGGTGCTACATCATTGACATAATTTCTCTCTTCTCAAGGAAACGCCGCCACTCCTGGGGACTCGACAGTATTGCATCGAGTGCATAACTCGGCTGGAAACGTCCGACCTGACACCAATGTTTCAAACAACGTCAAACGAAGCATGATGTTGAATGACAGACGGTTCAAAATTCGCGCAGGATGGAATGAACGACGGTCGCGACCGGGCGGCGTCCGGCGCTGACCAAGTCCGGGCCGGTGGCCGCGTCACACCGACCACCGGCCAGCCGGGGCCCGGTTGTGGAGCCCCCCCCCCCCCGGTGGTGTCATCCGGTCGTCGTGTGCCGGGACGAACATGGTGTCGCCTGGGGCCTGATGCTGGCTCGGCTGGTGGGGGCTGGTGTCCACCTGCCCTGCGGTCCTATTGGGTAGGATGAAGTTCGAACGGAGGAATTTTAGACTTTCATTTTCGAGTGAGATCGTCTTGGATACAGACTTCACGTGCGGTTAGCTTCACGTCCTTTCCTGTACACACAGGAAGAGTGTATCCTGCACCCACAGAACTAATGTGTGGCCGACCAACCATCTGTAGGAATCGGCAAAGTTACGAATGAATGATTGTCCACTTCTGGAATTGGGCTTCAGGGAAATGTACTCTCCAGACTTCCACAGAATCATGAATTATGCCGCAAATATACCACAGACGGCGTTTGTGGGAAACTTCCACCCATTTCCACCTGGCTTGACCACCAATAAATTAATATATGCTGCAACATGTTTGTCTAAAGCTGAACAGCTGCCAGTTTGGTGTCGTCAGGATCACAACACGACGACATCCACACACCAACTTTCTGATCATCCAACTGTCAATCGGGAATTTGAGAGCCGATATCTTGCAAAGGAGCAGGCCGCGCTTGATCTTCTTCTCTACGAAGTGGCAGGTGCCTACCGAAGCTGAAAGGACACTCTGCGGCGACTACGTTCTTCAGGTGGTGCGATGGCTGATACGAGAGGCAGCTTTATCACCCAGTGTTGCAACCGTTCCCGTATGGGGGTCGGGACTAGCTATTAACGTGTTTCAAACCACGATATTGGGCGTTCAGACCATGCAAATGTCAGCCTCCTGCCACCATGGCAAGGTTTCGAATTTATGTTCCGTGCCAGCAAAGGGTATTAACGGTAAGCGATTAGGCAAACTTCTTCCCACCCGTTTGACTTGGCATTAGCAACCAGCAAATGGAATCTAGTTCAGTAGTGATGCAGGTGCCTGATGACTCGAAAACAAGAAGAGTTTTCGCTAAATTGCATACATCAATATTCAATTCACCATGACATGATGACAAGCTTAAATTGTCTGCATTTTCTTTATGCCGGGGTTGGGATTACCAGTGTAAGCTGTCGTGTTGGCTACAGCATCGCACAGGCTTGTGGTGATGTAACTGCTGCCATGACCTAATCGGCGCCAAATGGCCGTGTAGTCGACGTCCCTTTAAGCCCAAATAATCAATAAATCCCATGACCTGCACCAACCCAATTTGAGCATATTTTGACAACATTACACCGCACGCATGTTAGATATATTGCGCAATATTTATGAGATGGAGGTGTACGTGTGTAATTCTAATACGTCAGCACTTGCTTGAAACAAAAGGTATTTGCAATACCTACTACAATAAGTTTACTATTTTCCCAAAACCAGCTGTTGTATCATCAAACGAGGCAACTAAAATACATGTTTAATTACATGTCAGAAGATGTGGAGGTCCATTAGATCGATGTTCGTAAGCTACACGTGCAGAAGATCTACGTGCAGAAGACCTACGTTCATGAGACCCGTTTGAGTGATTTGGGATTCTTTACTCTCAGTAGCCCTTGCCGTCGGATCAGGGATTCTCTTTATTTGTCGGGACCTTCTCCATCAGGAGGACCCTTCCAATGATCCGAGGCCCTCTATCAGTCCGATGACCCTTCATATCTGCTTGGAACCTCTCACTGCCCAGGGACCGTTCATGGAGCATCGGGCCTCCTCCGAACGCTCTGGGTTCTCTTTAGTGGCCAAGGTCCCTTTCTGTCTGTACAGGAGTCCTCTTCGTTGACCAAGGGGCCCTCTTTACTGGCCGGAGGCCTCTCAGTCAGGCCGAAAGCCCTTTCAGCGATCCGGGGCGGGGGGGGGTTGGGGGGGGGGGGTATGGGTACAAAAGGTGTCGGGTTCGACTCTAGCGCCCCTCAGGCATTTCCCAAACCCGCCCCAACCGTCAGTACAGAGCACTTCATTAGTTGTGCATAAGCCCCACATCCAGGCCCAAGGTAAAGCCTTTCACCTCGGCCCAGGTGCCTTTCACCTCAGCGCAGGGCCCTCGTCGGCTCAGGCGGCCCTTCCGTCACCTAAGGACCCCTCACCCTTGCCTCAGAGACTCCTTACTGGCCGGAGCCTCTGTCAGCCGGGGCCCTTCCATCGACTCGCGACGCCTCCGTCCGTCCGAGATCCTTCACTTTGGCCCGGCCCGAGGACCTCAGCCTCTGTCCGTGGGCGCTCTCCATCGACTCGGGCCGCCTCTTCGTCGACTTGGGCCCCGCTCCATCGACTCGGGCCGCCTCTTCATCGACTCGGGACCCTCTTCATCAGCCCGGAACCGTCTACATCAGCCCAGGTCTCTTCCTTGGAGACCGTTGAAGACTGACGCTGCTTGCCAGTCCATTTAGCTGACGTTCTTTGAAACAAGCAATTATTTCTGAGATTCGAAGGCGAACGTATGGTTCATATATTTGTTTGATCAGTATATTCAATTTGACGATACATTGCCGGGCGCTGTCCATGCTCCTAATGTTCATGCCATAGGAAAAGATGAGTACGTGTGGGCCTTCCAACGAAATTGACGGACACTCTCGGTCGCGACACCGATTTCTAGATGCACCGCTTCCTCGCTATTTGAACGATTATCTTCAAGACCTAGCATAGCGCAGCTGCGGCTATCATTCGTCCCCAGGCCATGACGTCTGTCCTGGTTATGGTTTGCTTCTTCTCCGCTAGGTGTGAAGGAAGCGCTAGCAGTAGTGTGACCGCACGCGCCCACTAATGGTAAACAATTTTACTACACATGGTGAAGGCAACGCATCGTGCCGTTCGAAACTTCGAGATACCCCGGCCAAAACAGATGCACGAGCATAGCGTCCTTGCGACACACAATATCACAACACCCCTGTGGTACATGGTCCATGGGTACCTGACCGACACACCACCATGTGCGTCACTTCGTGAACTTGATTGATAGGGAGGGAGAAAGGGCCTCTTTGATGGGCAATGCTGCCTCGACAACCAATTGTATCTAGTGTTCGTCCACGATCACAAGGGATAAGCTTCGGACTGATTGGGGAGGGAGGGGAGGGATATTTGAGCTTACACCGGGCTAAAGGAGAACAACTGCTCTCGCTGCGCTGCGCAGCCGCATGTTGACCCCAGAGCGGAAGTGAGGCAGAGGCGTACCGAAGGAGGGGGGGGGGCATTTGGGATAGTTTCCCTCCTGAGAGGTTGTGGGGTCCCCAAGAATGGCGTCGAAGCTCCGAAAAGTTGCGCTGGGCCCCATCAAATCCTGCTGGACCCACAAAAAAAAAACCAGGGCCTCAGAAAATAGCATTAAAGTCCCCAAAAAGTCGCATATGGGCCCCAGAAAATCACATCGGTGCTCGAGCAAATCACATTTTGACCCCAAAAACAGCTTCAAGCACTCTAAAAACTACATCGATGACTCCGTAAAGTTGTGCAGAAGCCACATCAAATTGGGAACCGGGACCCTCAATGACTCCGGGGCCCTCAAACATGTCGCTGATTATCCAACAAAGTGGAACCAGGCCCCTAAAAATAACTGGGGCCTGAAAAATAACGTCGGGCCTTTGTAATCGCACTGGGACCACCAAAGGTCGGGCCGGGACTCCTGAAAATAGCGCTGGGCCTCCAAAAGTCGGACCGGGTCCCCGAAAATCACCCTGTGGTCGTACAAATTCTCTTCTGGGGGCCTGAAAATCACGCTCCTTGAACATAAAAAATGTCGTGCCGCAGTCTTTGAAAATCTGAATCGGCCGGGTCTTTGCAAGTGCTGGAACTGGGCCCTTGAAAATCACTGTGAGCCTGCGGGTCCCAAAAAGTTGCCCCTGGACATGAAAATCACGCTAGGGGCTCGACAGGTGGCACAGGGCCACATGAGTCTCATCGGGACCCAAAACAAATGTAGCCGGAGCAACGAAAAATACAATCCGGACATGGAAAATTACTCTGTGGCCCCAACAATTACGCCCATAGCCTCTAAAACTTGTTGGACCCCACAGAGAGTCGAGGCTGTTAAAACTCGCGCTAGTGGTCCAAACATATGGCGTCAGGGCCCCAAAAATCGCACTTGAGCCCAACAACTCGTATTGCAGCTCTTAAATATCACACTGGGAGGCCAAAAGGTCGCGCCGAGTCGCACCTGATCCTAAAAAAATAATTCTTACCGGAAATCTCGAAAACTCTGTGGCCTCAAGAATCACGTCAACCCCCCCCAAAAAAAACGTTGGGCCATGGAATAGGGACGCGTCGGGGCACCGAGAAAATCGACCTGGGAGTCCGAAAAATCGCACCGGGGACCAGAAATATCGAGCAAGGGGCTTTGAAAAATGGACCCCAACCCTCGACCCAATCCCCCATCCCTTCCGCAAAAAAATCATAACCGAGACTCGATCGAATCGACGCCAGCACATAACAATTTAGAACAAATCCGGAAGGAAAATTTTGCGAATGGCTTTTTTACTCTGAAGGGTGCTATCGGCTGAAAATAAAACTCCTTGAGCAGCCGCAGTGACATACACATGGAGCAAATGCTCGCCTCCCCATGAGAATAGTAGACTCCCAAGAAGCGCGCCGGGATCTCCAAAAATCGTGCTGGGGACCAAACAATTTGTGCCGGACAACCAGAATTCGCGTATGGGATAAGCTAACATCCCAGAAAATTCGCGCCGGAACCGAAAATTTGCTACATGTCCCGTCAAAATCGCGTTGGGGCCCGGCTAAGTACTACATACCACACAAACTCAAACCGAGCCCCGAAATATTTTGCTTCCAAAATTCCCGTTGGTGGTCCAAAAAAATCTTGGTCGGGGCACACAGTCCCGCTGAGGCTTGCAAAAATTGTTGTCGAGTCCAAAATAATCCACAATGTGACCCCACAATTCGCATCGGAACTCGCAAAAAAAATCATGCCGGAACCCTCCATCATAGGGGTAATTCTGGAAAATAAATACCCGAGCCGTGAAAATAGCCCTGAAGCCCCAAGCATAGCACCAGATGTCTTCGAAAATCGCGTACCATGCCGATAAACGGTAACGGAGTTCGAACAATGAGGCAGGACATAACACATGACACTCGGGCCCGAACAACGTAGTACGTTCAATTTAATATGTAGCGGGACAACATAAGCCATTCTTTTGCTGGCGGACCCACGTCGACGCCAACAGCTGGAGAGCGTGGAAGACCGGCCGGCCCCAGCTTCAGTTTCCTTTTGTCGGCGCCGGCGGCTTTTTGAGAGGCCACGTCACGCCTCGACGTCGGCCGGCGGACTCTGATTGAGCTGCGGTCGGTGTTTGTGATCCGTGCTGACGCGGCGCCGCGCGTCCAATGGCGGGCAAGGGAGGGGCGGGTGGTGGGGGTCCTCATCAGCGCCACCCGAAGCCGAAGCCGAAGCGCGACGCCCGACCCCACTCACCACGCCGTCAGCAGCGAAGCCGTTCGCGCTCGACCGAAGGCAGCGGCGCCGCCTTTTCGCCAGCCGCCCGGCGAGGAAAATAAATCGGGGAAAAGTGCGGCTTTATATTGCCGACGCCCACCCGGCGCAGAGTCCCGGGGCGAGTGGTGTGTTGGATGACGGCAGCGCAAACTGCGCAACCTTTGTGGCGTGATGGACATGCTGGTAAGCATTCATAACCAGATAGCGGCTGAATAGAAAGGCCCGTGCGAGAATCCTCTGATAGGAGGCGTTCCATATCGATGGTGAAATGGAGACTCCTTGGCTGTTCACTGCCTACGTTTTTCAAGGGACGATAACACATTAGATGCCTCGCTTTTCGGTTGAGTGAATGTGAGAGAAATATACCACGTGCGAGAAATATCCGCATGCTGATCAATGATAATCGTGTGCCTTATGGACCGTACAATTCTGTAAGAAAAACTACGTTCATCTTCCCGCATCGAAGTAACGTTATTATTTTACGATACATCGTGCTTAAAGTGAGTGCGAACCGTGAAGCATAACACATGGAATAGGGAGTAAGCATTTTGTTTGATTGGTATAATTGAACACCTCAATGCCACCAAATGTGCTAAAATAATAGTATGGAATGAGTTACATGAATTAGCATGAGTTACAGCAACATGAGCAGACGTTAATGTAAATTATTGCGAAATGATATTCCCGTGCTGTGAACGTGGCAGACATTTTATATTGGAGACGTTTACACTGGGAGGGACACACATTTTCAGAACAATGACGCCGCATCTGACATTAAGTACACGTCTAGTCCACTCTGAACCACATATTATATAAATATGGCAAGACAAATTGAAAAGGCACGGCTTCCAATCTAAAGATATAGCTACGTTGAGTTGCAATCAATTTAGGTCTTTGTGAAATTAGGCGACACACGTATCCCCCACCGAAACGTTACCAGGTGATACACTATGGCACCCGATAAACAGCCGTTGACCAACACATACGACCCATCCGGATCTTGATAATCGCACGTTATGTTTGCAGTTATGCATCCGTTTTCGATGTGTGTCAGCTGTGCCGAAACAGTGCAAGACAACGGAAGTAGGAGATATGTTCGAGGTTATGGTGAACTTTGAGCTTCCCGTAGCGGCTGATTGCTAGCGATAGATGAATGTTCAGGTAGACATAGGTGCCTGGGCAGGTCGCTATCTGGGTGCCAAGCGACAAATATAGTACACAAATATAGGACCGGTTGTAAGAAAAATCACGCTGGGACATGAAATAGCCACCACGGCTCCGAAAATATTGAAACAAGGTCGTGCAAAAATCGCGTCGAGCCAAGCAAGTTCACGTCTGGCCCAGGAACTTCATGGCCACCGCAGAAAAATCGTCCCAAGGCTCAAGAAATCACGCCAGAGAACCCAAAATCGAGCCGGGTTCCCATAAATTTGCCTTGGAGACCAAGTGAATGCAGCAGGGCATCAAAAGCACATTAGGAGGATGAAAACACACCGGGACCATTGAAAACGGACCGAGTCATGAAAAAAAGCGATCGGGCCTTAAAATATGTGTCGGTTCCATAAATAAACGCAACGGGAGTCCTCCATCACACAACGGTGGTTTCAAAACGCATCGAAGCCCCCCTCCAAAAAAAAAAAAAAAAAAAAAAACACCCGGGGCCTCGAAGGCGGCATGACGACATAACAAAACAGGGCAGGACGGCAAAAGCGACTTGATCCACAAATAATATCTAGGCACCGTAAACACATTGGAGATTTCGAAAACGCGTCGGCCTCTCGTGAATACCGCGGGTCCACAAAAAGCGACCAAGCATATAAAGAGACCAAGGCCAACAATCGTTCCAAAAAATACACCGAGGCCCTAAAAGAGATGGATCGCAAGGCACTTCAGTACACAAGAAAACCGCAACGCCCTAAGAAGAATACCGAACCAGCGTCTCGGTTCGGTGGCCAGGGAGCATGCTGGAACAAAACGATGAGATACATGAGGACTCAGCGGGACACTCTGATTTCTGTTCGACCAGATAATGTGGGAAGATGTATGAAATAGGAAGACGTTCATTTTAAGTGATATATTTGCACGGATGAAATTTGAGCAATGTGAGCTACATTATCAAAGAATGCCATCAATAACCTGAACATTGGATGGTAATTGAAATCCGGGGATTTAGATAGGATGGTCATTTGTTGGGCCCAATCCATAGGAAAATTAAGCTACCACTAATTATTTTAATAACTATAATATAATGAGCCCCTTTCGAGGTTAGTGTAGGTGTGTGAGGGACGAAGTGTGTGTGTGTGCGTGAGTAGGTGGGAGGAACACGTGAAGTTCACCAATAAAATGAAACTGCCAGGTTACTAGTAACTCTCCATGCGTTGCGCGATAAAATATCTGTTCAGTGAGTAGGGAGGTCGGAGGAATGTAATCAAATCTTTCCAAGTCAACCATGTGGCCAGCTGACTGCAACTACTCCAGACTTGTGAGTCGAAATAATTTGTGGAGGTGCCCATTCACTGAGGACGCCGACATTTCTCGGGTGGAAGGGTTCATGGAGACGCCAATTAAGGACCAATTCATTGGCATCATCAAACATCTGCCTCGATGGTCTGGTCGAGATGCCGGCCCAAAGCCGAATCCAATTTTTGTGTCTGGAAAGATGAAGTATTGATTAATAGGTGTCATCAGAGAGTTCTTGTCGATGGTGAAGTTGCTGGTTCAGGGATGTCACCATGAAAATCTGCTAAAGTATGAGTGAAGCACGAGGGATGGAAGTGGTGGATCCAAGGTGATCACTACCGATGATCCAGGGCTTTGTTGACGAATGGGAGGAACCGACTTAGAGCTTGTCGCTGGACATTTTCTGGAGGTAGTGGTGGCAGTACCGATTCATGGCTGTTTCTAAGATGTTGTGACACGAGGGATAAGAGGTCGATTCACGGGCTTCACCAGTGGTCTTGTGTGGCCACGGGCTTCACCTGGGGGTCCCTTGTGTTCACGGGCTTCTCCGTCACCACCCGAGGGGGTGATGGAGGTCCTTCCACACACCACTTTAAGCTAAGACGAGGTGCCAAATTGGATAGTCTAGACTCAGTTTACTCCCGATACATGCACCCGAGGGCGTCGCTACCGCCGTTGTCCCTATCGTCGCTGTGTCCGGACTCATCTAGTCTTCTTTTAGTGGAGGCCGGACCCCACCTGATGTTTTAATCGGTGGTGCCCAATAACACTTGGAAAACCGGTAGGCTTCCGGATAATGTGGATCTTCCTGAAGTTCCAAGTTTCTGTGTCAGGCGGCATCTGAATCGAGTGAATGGATTCATCCAGCGGTGCCGGCGCGGTCCGCCGGGAGGGTCTCTGTCGCAGTCAATGCCACTGTAGTCCGCGAGGAGGGGGGTGGGGGGTGAGTTGGCTATCATACCCGTCTGACTTCTCAAAAATCCGCTACCTCTGAAAGGGTTGTGCAGCTTTCGCATAACATTGTGTATTACAAAATAGCAAACATGATCTTTGCCTTCCGCCATGCTGGTGCTGGAATGATTGTGTCTTCATTGCGGCTTTGGTTGGGCTCTGCTGATTAAAATATTTTCTTTATAGCAGCAGCCAGCAGTAGCAATAGCCATCAGTACGACAGGAACACCAGCCCGTAAAGATCCGGAAGTATAGGACCCCCGTAATAACCTATCAGTTTATGACCGCGGAACAGCGTTGCTTTGTCTGTACGATTAGGAAATCGGAGAGGAGTCAGCTACATGTGTTTGGGTTACACAGGAACAGATATACATGAAAAGAGCAGAATCCAAGCATTCGACTAGCTGAATTAGCAATTGACTTCGACTAGCATTTTGCCTGTGAAAATAAAAACAAAAACAAATGAATGTTGTCCGCAGAAACAAAGTTGCAGCCGTTCAAGTTTGTTACGTTCAGTGGGTGGGAAAGGGCCAGGACGAGGCCAGAAGACAGCCACGGTCTTTCGCTCTCCTTGAAAGTCGCTCCTGCGGCCCCTGATGCTGGAGATCACCTGTAACATGACGGTGGCGACGTCATTGCATGCATCCCTTGGTTGAGTGGTGATGTGTATTGGAGACTTTATAATATTCGAGCGGAACTACCCGTTCTGCACTGTTTACCTATTTTTGCATACCCGGTGACGCATCTGAGCCGACCGGAGACCACCCAGCACGCCAAGGCGCGCAGGCATGCGATGGTAACCGCATTTTAAGTCGGCCGATTTTAAAATGTTGCGCTTCAAATAACCTTCTCCTTACAATAATCTAAATATAACCACTCGGCTGCACTTCTACGCCGCTCTTCAGACACCGTACTTTAGACTAGCCACGTTTGACGTATGGTGCATTTTTTAATCTGAATATTCGGAGGGTATTGGAATTTAAATAGCTTTACTTTATTATCTGGTGTGCCTTACGTTTCTGATTTGAATGATAAATTAAATCGCAATACGACGTTTAAAACAAAACAAGAAGCTGCAACTTCGTTTTATCGCACTCAGGCGCAGCAGTCTGCTTACTCGTGTTTGATTTAAGCCCTCCTCCCTGAGTCGACCATCTGCCTTTCGAGCACGAGGTGCAGGCAAGTCACATTGATGTTACCATGGCAACAAACGCCACCAAGCGCTGAACCAGACCAAACCGAATTGGAAAATTCACATGGATTTGAACTATAACAATAGTGCCATCATTCAGCTCGGAGGGATTTCATGATAAAACGGGCCCAACCACGGATCATCTGCGATAATCATGAGCAAAGAGCATGCATCGATTATCAGACCGTTTTAAGTTAACTCAAGCTATCAGTGGTATTTTGTCTTCTACATTCAGCGAATAGAGGGTTCTTTTCCAGGCTGCTTTGCTTACACCTGGTAACTGCATTCGGTGAAAAGGCATGCACGTTTGATAAAATGCTGCCGCCTCCATCATTCTCAGTAGCGGCGACCCTTGCGCAAGCAGGAACTTATGGAAACCGCGACAACGGCATTAATGCATGATTGCTTAAGCTCTGGGGTCTCTTGAGCACCATCTAGCACTCAGTTTCGCACATGGGCATGACTAGTGCACCGTTTCTGGATAACTCCATAGCTTAATACAACGAAGAATGGCTCTTAAGTGTTCCTGGGTTTTAGACATTGCGTAAGAAGAAATGTACGAACTTCAATATACCAGGAGGTGTTGAGTTTGCATTAAAAGTAACGTTAGGGATTATGCTATATTCTCAACGTTTCGGCCATGGGCCATCGTCAGGAGTGATATAAAAAATGGCAGGGTTAACAATTGAAAAAAACGCGGGGAAAAGCGTGCAAAAATACACGTGAATCACAGAAAAGCATCCTCAGTGGTGCAGGCACTTCAAGAAACTCCAAACCAGAAATGAACTAGGTCAAGATAGAATCCTCTGAGGAAGCCCGAGCCAATGGTCCATATACATATCGACACATACATGCACGCACATATATACACATATATCCAATATAACGCGTAATGCATAAAGTATAATCTATGTTTATGTAATTTTATGTGATATAACAAGACGCACATGGAGTATATATATGTATATATATATATATATATATATATATATATATATATATATATATATATATATATATGTATATTGATGCAAACTCAGCACCTCATGGAATATTGAAGGTCGTACATTTCTTCTCACGCAATAACTCCATGGCACTTCATTACAAATAGAGCTCTATAAATTCATCATCCTTGATTCTGCATAACACCACCCATGTAAGAATATCGTGAATATCGCTCACAGTAAGTGATCTTTGTACGAAATACGACATATTTCGTGCTTCACACCCATCAGAGGCATGCATAAGCCGAGAAGTACCTGAGCATAATATAACCTAACGTAAAAATTACAAATATAGAGAAAATACGATGGATGCGTTTCACCTAATCATCCCTTTTGAAACATAGCTCCGAACATGTACCTGATAGTGAACTTAATCTAGCTACAATCTGCATGCATGCAATTTGCTGCACTTATTTTGCTTCCACAATGTTTAAGATCTAATGCATTATTATTCATCACATTTCATGAACTGAGATGGGCATCTCCAACTTGTTGGCGTTGCAAATACTGGTGACATGGCATGGTGACAGGATGTTAACGTTTTAGTAGTGTCAGGCAGTGGTGCTCATGCATGCTCTTTGAAACAAGCTATGCAATTACTTCTTGGAAGCCGTTGCAAACCGTTGTCTTTCTACAATAGTGCAATGCTTTCATCGTTGTGTGATGCAATTCAACGCTTCATGGTGCCTCATAACAAGCCAACTAAAGCATAGGACTGTAAGTAGGCTTACACGCTAATATTTCCGTATATATATATATATATATAGACGGAATATTAGCTGAATATTTATATATATGTACTGAATATTTATATATATATATATATAAATATTCAGCTATCTTGCCGTATTATTAGTTCAATTAACTTGTCAATTAGCTTGTCAAGACGTTTCTCTGTATTTTTAAAGCTTTGTTCGTTTGAACTGAGTGCGCTTATGATAGGACGGTTTGATGCAGGGCAAATATTGTAGTGTATGGCATATGGTGCGCAAAATGAAGCTCTGCTTTTTATGTTGGCGAAGCAGGAGGAACTTTATACACCCGCACAGAGAATCATTTATCAAGTATTCGAAAAGAAAGGAAATGAACTGCGCTCACGTTGCGGTTCATTTCCGTGCGGACGGTCATTCCATTGAAGACATGCAGGTAGTAGATCGGGAAAAAGTGTATCAAAATCTACCGCAGTATAGGCGCGTTAGGGAACAGAAATGGATAGGGTTTCTAATTACGGATGTTAACCAAGGTGGAGAGACCACAAAAACGATAACCGGAATTATGTGGAATTGTGAAACGACAGCATGTGCTGTGGAATGTTCATGTACAGCGTGTATGTACCATCGAGTGTGAAATGTATTTGTCCAGTGGAAGGAGGAGGTGCACACGTTTTGTCCGGTGATCTTTCAAAATCCAAGTATTTCACGTTGCTGCGGTGTGACGTGCTCTCAAATCGACGAAGCTGTAAAACAAAGAGAAACGTCTTGATAAGCTGATGTTAATATATATATATTCGGAGTTCACGAATGCATGGTAAAAGTTCCAGGTAATATAGGGTAACCTGACAATACTTCTCAATCGTCTTAGGCATGTTAAAAGTTTTACCAAGGTTGACATTTTTAACTCAGAAATATCTGCTTCACCTGTCATTTCTGCGGAAACCAGAAAATTGTCACACGTTTGAACAAGAAGTAGCATCCACCAGGTTCTGTAAGCTACATGCAAAACGCATTTTAAGGCTCATCAAATATTAAGCTGGCTGCAGATAAGACGCACGGTCAGCTTTCCCCAATTCTGCATTCCTGTCTGGAAAGGTTTCCTTTCATTATCACATCTGTTTTCACTCGTATCCTGAGCTAACACTGTGTGATGTCTTGTTGCTGTGATATAATTTTATATCTGGTAGTAAGAATTGAACAAAAATGTGCTTGGACCGTCCTATAAATCGCAAGCTTGATTAATAATCACATTTTATGCTCGCTCTGTTAAAGAAAATAAAAAATAATCCAGGGAAATCTATAACTAAAAACGTGACGAAGTTGCGCGCAAGCCTTCGAATACCCACCGGCACATATAATATTTAACGACATATTGGTGCCTCCTCAGCGAACGCAATAATGCGAAGCATAGCATAGCGCGTGCGAAACATGCAGCCAGCAAATATGAGAAAAACGATCATCAAAATGACAAGTCCGAGGCCAAATAAACGAACGAAACGAAGCATCAAGTCATCCCGGTTGTTATCCATCTATCATGGTGTTTCAGCAGTGACAAGTTGAATCCGAGGACGATGACACTTGAATAATGCTAAGGCTTCGATCATCATGCGATCTGTGTTCATTTGCTTTGCTATTCTGTGTTTGTGATTTATCGTAGCTAAGCGCCTTGCGATAATTGTTCCGAGCGCGGCCCTTGTCACTGAGGTTCCTCAGTTCGGCATCCTGAACCTGGACCCAGCTCCTACTATAACTATGTCTTTTACTTTTTTTGCACCCGTTTCATGCATTGTTTGTTTTCATTTAATTTTCGCCACATATTGTCCACCTATTGAGTACGTGGTCAGGCCTCGCGGTACGCCCACTAAGAGCTATCGTGCTGTTTCAATGTTTTTGTGCCGGCATGTAAATACTAATAATTAATGATAAACTGCGTTCTAGATGAATTCAGAGAGGTATGTCATGAAGAATATACGGACATTTTAGCTGAATATTGTGCAGAAGGATTGCTCATTTTCAACTAAGTTCTACTTTTACGAGGAAATGATGATACTAGATCTTAAGAATAGGCATCGGAAAATGTTCCAGCATATGATTAGGACCTCGTGTTCACTCACCCCGTATTTGACTTCTCTGAAGTTTCCAAAGCTGTGCCACAAGAAAAGATAAATTTCAATCCATGAGATATATAATGGATCAGGACTTCCGTTTCTCTAACACACACAAAAAAAAACAAGCAAAAACAAACAGCGCTCCAACGATATGGCGAACCATTATGATGAAAAATAGGAACTGGCACCGTGCTGCTCATGCTTCATGACTCCTAAAACTCATTATCACGAAGCGAATATCAAGTCATTACAGTGATGTATGTTTCATTGCATCGTGCATATTTACTTATATCGCATTGCTATTCGTTTGCTTGGCCTATATTCCTCTGCCTGCTGCTTGTTGAGCCAGGCGCCGAATCCTGCCGACACGTCCAAACTACGGCACCCTTACATTGCAGATCCCCAATTTTTAACTTCGCATCCTTCCTACATTCCATCGCTTACCACATGCACAGTCCTGTTGGCCTCACTTAATTCAACGAGCATGAGAATGGCCGACGTGGCTTCTGCATGGTGACGTCATTCTCGGTGGGTGCTCAGTGAACATGTGACGTCAGCGTCAGCTGTCTGCGGAACACGGAGCCTGGCAGGAGCGACCAAGAGTAATTGGAATTCACCGGCAGACGCAAGGTTTCACGCCCTCCGAAATTGGCCTATTGATTATCCGAGACTGGTGGTTTTATCTTGGCAGATAAAAAGAGTCGGCTTCGCTGAAGGCCAGCCACCGGGCGCCGGCACGGATTTCTCAAGATCCAGGCTTGGCACTTCAGCTCGGATTTCCGCCCAGATCTAGGCATCTTGTTAGTGGTCAGATTACCGCCCCGGTAGCACGGTTGGTTATAACGCTGGCTTGCACTGGTCTTCCATGCCTTGGCAAAATAGGTTTCGAGTCGCTTCGCGCGTTCGCAGTTAGGCTATGAGGATCAGTTGGCAACCCGCCTATAAAGCCGGGGACGAACCACCGGGCGGCCATGTCGGTGCATTGACGACACGTTCAGCTCTCGGTTAATATTATACCGTTGAACTGGAATTAATGAATTAGGTGGGGGTCATGATTCACGCAACAAGCTTTGCTTAATGATAAAGCCCTGGCTCATGAAGCCACCCCGGTAAGAATTATAACTGAATTTCAACAACAAAATTATTCGGCGACACAACCTTCCACCCATGTCATCCATCAAATAGATGTTGTTCAAGGACGTAGAAACATAGAAACGTTCTCAAAATGGGTTGGAGACTGGCGGGAGCTAATTTGAAGTCATTCCCTTCAATGCTGCAAAATGTGACTAATGTTTTTTTTCTAATCGGTAGCACCCGGCGTCCATCTTACCCAGTAGAAGACCTGGACAGACCGAGGGTGCCTCCCGACCATTCTCAAGCCCGCAGTTCCCTGTGTTTTGTTGTTGTTGTTGTTTTTGTGATTGTTGCTGTTATGTAGGATGCCATCTATCAGCGTTGTTTATTGGGATTGGGCGAGACACATTTTTGTGAGTCGACTTTGGTCCATACTCATCGTTTTTCTCGCATTGCTCCAGATCTGAGAAGAGTTTTAAAAGCCGGGTACTATTTGGGCAATAAAACATAGCGTAGCGTGTGCGATCTGACCCAAGTACAAGTACTACGCTCCTCAAGACGGTTGGTTACTACACCAAGATAACAAGGAAATTATTTGGTATGGTTAAAATGCAGTACAATTCCAGAGTTTCCACATAAAAGAAAACTTTCGCAATCATCGGCTACATCCCATCAATGTGCTCCAAACATTGAATGTCGGCTGAGACCGTGAGCGGCGGTTGGCCACAAACACCAACATTCCACCAGTGTGCTCCGAACCTGTCGGCGGGTGGCCACAGCCGCCAACATTCCACCGGTGTGCGCCAAACCTGTCGGCGGTTGGCCACAGCCACCAACACCCCACCAGTGTGCTCCAAACCTGTCGGGTGAGACCGGTAGCGGCGGTTTCCCTCCGGTGGTGACGGACGGCGCTGCGGGGAGGTGAGAGCTCTCGAGACGGCCGGCACAGAGAGGGAACGCCGCCCGGCCAGCCTCGTCATTAGCAGCCTTTCAGCCATAGAACCGGCGCGTCGGCGAGACCGCTGCCCACTAAAGGGTTAGATGAGGAAATGGAGGCGGCCGTGGGGCGAGCCGGCAAAAACGGGAGCGCCCCGCCAGCTGGACGACGGCTTTGTGCGCGCGCTCGCCTGCCCCTGTCGAGCACCTCCGATGCTGGAGATACGCGGCCGCGCACGGGCACCGGCACAATGCAAATAGAGCCCTTCACGTCGCACTGGGTGGGTCCGGCTTTGCGGGGAGGACTAGTGCCAGCGGGAGGTGGCTGGTGCTCCTCCGCGGCTGGCTGGTGTTCTGTGGAGCGTGACTGGTGCTTTAGGCAGGGAGGTTGGTGTTCCGTCGATGGTGGCTGGTGTCTGTGGAGCGTGACTGGTGCTTTAGGCAGGGAGGTTGGTGTTCCGTCGATGGTGGCCGGTGTCTGTGGAGGGTGACTGGTGCTTTGTAGAGAGAGGCTGGTGTTCCGTCGATGGTGGCCGGTGTTTGGTGGAGGGTAACTGGTGCTTTAGGGAGGGAGGTTGGTGTTCCGTCGATAGTGGCCGGTGTCTGTGGAGGGTGACTGGTGCTTTGTGGAGAGAGGCTGGTGTTCTGTCGATGGTGGCTGGTGTCTGTGGAGGGTGGCTGGTGTTCTGTGGAGAGTGGCTGGTGCTCTGTGGAGGGTGGCTGGTGCTCTGTGGAGGGTGGCTGGTGCTCTGTGGAGGGTGGCTGGTGCTCTGTGGAGGGTGACTGGTGCTCTGTGGAGGGTGACTGGTGCTCTGTGGAGGCTGGCTGGTGCTGTGCTGGTGCGTGATGTTCTATGGGGTGTTCAGTGTTTTGCGTGGGTTGCTGTTGTTCCGCCGAGGGACCAGTTACTGATGGTATTTGAATGTTGCAAGGGAAATCATGACGTGTGGTCATAGTCCAGCTCACAATAAGAAATCATTCGGCAGACTGGGGGTAGTAAGCACTTGGCTTCGATGATGTACTGTTCTGCTGGTCACTTCCTGGGTTAATATTTATCGTTGCCATGTGCATTTTTCTGGTTAAAGTACACTCTGGTGATTATTAATTTATTGGAAGAGGAAAAAATACTCATCGACATGAAGGCTACTAATAATGAAGTGTCAAGCCACAAAGGGGTCTTCATAAGGCGAATTATTATACAAAGGAAATAATGGGCAGTCGGAAATCAACGATAGGGGATAGACATTCCTTCAAAACATGCCGAATCAAACCCCGATGGGCGAGTGCTATTGACCCCGACCCGTGGGTGATCCCGATGAGCGAGGGTTGTTGATCCCGACCCGTGGATGATCCCGATGGGTGAGGTTTGGTGATCCCGACCCGCGGGTGATCTCGATGGGTGAGCGTTGTTGACCTTGACCCGTGGAATGACCCAGATGGGTGAGTGTTGTTGACCCCCACCCGTGAGTGACCCCGATGGGCGAGTTTGTTGACCCCGACCCGTGGGTGATCTCCCAATGAGTGGGGGTTGTTGACCCTGATCCGTGGATGACCCCGATGGGTGAGTGTTGTTGACCCCGACCCGTGAATGACCCTGATGAAACTGGTCGGCACTGAGTCATTGCATTAATACGTGTAATTAGTAATCAGAATGAAGTAGTGCACTACTGAATTCAATGCAAATACAAAGTTTAGGATTTCAGAGGACGCCTCATGAATACTAGTGTAATTTTAGTATTGCTACATTAAGCTTAACTGAATACCAACGGCAAAACTATGGATAACAACGTTGAAAATCAGCATGAATATTGCAAAAATATTGCTTGCCTTGTCCGATACGAAATAAGTGAAGGTAGGTGCAAGCATGATCTCTTGAGCGACGAAATTAATTCTGACAACTGAGCGGGTCAGAGTATTGCGATATTTAGGTCCATTCCTTGCATTAAGCATCCGCAAGTTAGTGCTCAACTCAACCAACTATTGCTATAGATCATCCAATCAGTCCAAGTACTGGGCGCTTCCGTGTGTCATCTGGGCCCTCCACGACAACGTTAGTCATCGAGGCTGAAGGAGACATTCGTTTTGTTGGGGATGGTTCACATCCGCTCGCCCGCCTAACAAGTGAATGCTAAACTTGAATAATAAATCGCAAGCCGTAATGATGTCATAGTTGTGGAGTATTGGCCATGTGGGAACTATAAAAACTGTAGTGTCGGAAAATTATGACCAATTATGAAACCGTGGGCTGAAGATGTGTCCATCTACCAAGTAAGGATGATCTATTTTCTTTTTGAAGTTCTTTTGCGACAAAAAAAAATGGTGGAGGAATCCTGCTATTCGATGTCGGTTTCGAATCCAACTTACCTCTTTCTGCTCATTGATAACATATTGATGCAAATTCAGTGTGTACTTTATATGGAACTGCCAGGAAAGATTGGGGTATTTCGATCACTTTCTGTGAAAATGAAGCATTTCCCGTAGTGTGTAATATAACTCATCTTCGAAAAAGTGCACGTTTTTGGCTCATTTGTTTTATCTGTGCGTTATCATGTACGGTGTTGGGAAGATAGCTATATGGATGGTCTTTAAGACACACTAAGAAGTTACGATTTACACACGTAATGGTTATTTAGCAAAGAATACTCGGACCAGGAAGATGAGCTGAGTGTAGACAACCGATATTGTCTTAGCTTATCCTACAGAGCTGCAAAAATATAGAGTCAGTAATGGCTGGAACGGCTGCAAATGCTCGGTCCACAGTGAAAATGGATGCGCTCTGGTCTGTGTTGTCTACATTGGATGGCGCCAATGAACCCCTGTCCAGCCAGTAACAGGGAGCTGTTGATTGACCAGCCGTGCTACCCATGCTCTCCGCAGCATTGCTGGACTCAAATCCCCGGCCACCTTTCCATTGATATGCAGCCCTAGCACAGTACTTTATTTCGCCCACGTCCGTTCAGTATCGCAGATATACATAACGCTTCGGCTGTGGAGACGACGCAGGCTTCGTTGACTATTCTGTCTGCCTCCGTGACATTATTACACATCGCATACCTGTTGCTGACATTCTTGGCAGCCACCCGATGCTTATCGCCCCATACGTCACGTTCACATCTCAGACCTCCCTGTCACCGAGGAGGAGCATAGAGCTGTAGTGTCTTGGAGAGCGTGACACGTAGCACGGCAATTTCACCTCCTGGAAAATGGCAGCCATAGAACAACACAAGCCGACGATAAGCTATCAGCGTACGAAAATGGCGATCAATGTAACCTTGAATTATCACTTCTCCAGGAAACGACTGGCAGATGTCAATCAGGCTTGCCTGCAAACCAACCTCGGCTGCAAGCTGACCAAAGCCAACATTGCTGGCGATCCACAGTGGAAACTATTCCCACCGCGAACAGGACGGCGCGCGCGCTGCGAGTTTTTTAGCTCGTTTTTTTTTAGTAAGAGCTGACGCCAATGCTCCACGTCAATGAGCGGAACACAGCCCGTTGCGTGAGTTGCATCTGCGGTTCCGTTCAAGTGCGGCCGAAGCGTCGAGTCGAGCCGACGCCGCGCGAGGCCAGGCGGCGCCGGAGTGGGCGTCGCGCGGCGTCTCGCCGCCGCACTCGAGCCGTACGCGCGCCTCGTGCCGCCCCGCCGGCAGCCTCCGCCGGCCGGCCAGCCGACGCCGTCACAATCAGACTCCGGAGGGCAGCGCCGCGCGCCCGGGAGAGACATTTAAAAACGAAGGGGTGGGACGAATCAATAAGCGCCGGGGGATTTGCATGCGCGGGCCTATGCAAATGATGAGTCACTGATGAAAAACGGGGCGGCCGGCCGGACCTGCGCCGAGTCGGAGCGAGCTGACTCCCGGGGGTGATGTGAAGCGGGGCACGGCCGCCCGCGTCAGAGTCTGACTCACCAAGTGAGAGGAGTGCCGTGGTGTGTGTGTTCGCCTGATGCTCGTGCGTACGATCCACAGCTCTGTTTCAACACCACATGAGGGATGTCAGGATTTGCTTGCATTTTCCCTCCGATTTCTCGCTCGCCAGCGGTGTTCGTCGCTCGGTTCTGTATTTCCAAGAAAGACGTGCCCAGTGTCATAGGAGCGATATAAAAGGAGAGGAGACGAACTGCAGGGACAGGGGCGCCAGTTCTCGTATGGTGAAGAGGCGTCAACCTTACGAAAGGGCCGGGGTTCGATACAAAAAAAATGTAGTAATATACTAATTCCATCTCAACAAAAGGCTTCACCGTGCTCTCAAGCGTGTTCAGAAGCGTGTTCGTTAAGCGCGTTGCTACTCCTCAAGCGTGTCCATTAAGTGTGCTTTTACTCCTCAAACGCGTCATTAAGCGTGTAGTGACCCCTCAAACGTGTACATTAGGCGTGTTGTTACTCCTCAAACGTGCTCGTTGAGCGTGATTAAACGTGTTGTTCGTCAAACTGTTCATCAAGCGCGTTGTTCCTTCTCAAGTGTGTTCAGTAAAGGTGATGTTCCTCAAGCGTGTTCATCAAGTGTGTTGGTACTCCTCAAGCGTGTTCCTAAACGTGATGTTGCTCCTCAAGAGTGCTCCCGGAAAACGTCTTCATTAATGGGGCTTTCAAACATTCGAAGGGATTGGAACCAGCGATGCAGCTTTCGATGTATCTGCGAATTGCGTATGACCCACAATGTTCGAGAGATGGCACGAGCCTGAGAGTCTTAGCATATTAACGATGGCAATGTATAAAGCAAATTGACATGAATGCTCCAATTGCATCCTGAATGATCTTGTGGACGTTTTTCACCCCATCGGGACGCGACAACAGTTGATATAAGGGTTCGTTCAGATATGATACATGAAGATGAGTACGAAAAATCCTTACATATCACCAATCGACTACATCAACACGAAGGCTGGAATGAATGCTAAGCTCGGCGAACAAGCGTAGGTTTGAAAACGTAAAATTGTCCTGCCCACCTTGCACTTTGCAGCTGAGGACAGCAGCTGTGTATTGATTTATATAATGAGGAGCACCATAGAAACTTCAGAGGGCACATCAGCAACTATGACATAAGCTTCACACAACTCTAAGAGGATTCCAACTGGAGAGGAACACCACGGAGTCTCAAAATGAGTGCCTTGGCAGTTTCAAAGCGGCACCACAAGCACTTCAGGGGGCTCCCGATATCTCCAGAGGGGCATCATGGAATCTTAGATGGAATATTAGGGGCATCATAGAATCTTAGATGGCTGTCACGATAGCTGCAGATTCGGAAAGTCACTATGAAAGATCCAGAAGAGCTCCTCGGTAGCTGCAGATGGGCACTGGGAAGCTCCAAAGGGATGTCTTGGTAGCTGCAAAGGGGCGCTAGGAAGCTCCAGAGGGGCTTCTCGGTAGCTGACTAGGAAGCTCCTGACGGGCGCCTCGGTAGTTGCAGAGGGACACTAGGAAGCTTCAGAGGGTCGCCTGCAGATGCTCAATAGAGACATCAAGAAGTGCGTAGCAGCTGTAGTCTCTGAGGTGCCACAGAACTTCCACAGTCAGCCATATAGGGGGAACTATAGGGCAGCACGGTACGTCTAAAAGGGCGTCATAGTAGGCACTTAACTTCAGAGCTGCATTCTCATGGCTGTACAGGGACGATACGGAAGCTAAAATGATGAATGGGCACTTAAGGGGTGTCCTTGGAGCTGCCGAGGGCGTGTTCACAGCTAAAACAAGCGACACAGGGCACTTCAAACAGGCATATCTGTTACTTGAGGGTGGCGTCATGGTGGGAATGGGGATGACAAAATAATATATTGAATGTGCCTCTTCTACCCATGCCGGAGCACGCCTGTCCTTCTGAAACGACATCTCGAAAACTCCAAGGTCGCCTGATAGCTTACAGGGGTAAACAGGCGCCACAATGAGACACTACGCAGCCATTCAAGTCCCCATGGCACCCCTCTCAAGGTCCCAGGTCCCCCTGAAGCTCCTCTGGAGCTGCTGGAAAGCCCATAAATCAGGAAAAGGGCGGCAAGGAACATACCATGTCGTCATCCAAGTTCTCATGGCGCCCCAGTGTTCGTCCGGGGGCACCGGGAGCACCTCCCGGAGCGCGCGCCACAGCGGCCTTTAAGGGTGCCCCTTAAATTGTAGCAGAGCGCCAGAAAGATTCAGTGGACGCGTGCAACCCGGAGAGGGCACCGTCGAAGCTTCGGTGCCGGGACGGTGCGTTGTCGACTTCCTCTGCCCGTCCAGCGGAACTCCAATAGATCCAGGGGCGTGCCTGAAGTTCCAAACGGTCGTCTGGAAGCTCGAGGAGGGACCTGACACGGGCACCCATTTAGCTTCACACGAGTCCTCGCATTTCTGCGACACCTAAGCATGTGTTTACCGAGGGTATCTGGACAACCATGCTAACGGCAAGACGGGGCCGATTGGCGCAGCTGAAAGGTGGGGACTGCCCCCCCCCCCACACACACACACACACACACTCTGCCCCGTCAGCTACGTCCGTGATCATACCTAGTCTAGTGTCTAAGTTTTAATGACATGGTGTCAGCGCATACTATGTTGGCGCTGTTTGAACCATTTCCTTTTTCGTTTAGATCACCGGAACTGCCTGTGAAATTGGCGAGAGGCCAGTAGTCTCGACCTGCACGTGACATTGATGGGAGGCCAGTAGTCCCGACCTGCACGTGACATTGATGGGAGGCCAGTAGTCCCGACCTGCACGTGACATTGATGGGAGGCCAGTAGTCCCGACCTGCACGTGACATTGATGGAAGGCCAGTAGTCCCGACCTGCACGTGACATTGATGGGAGGCCAGTAGTCCCGACCTGCACGTGACATTGATGTGAGGCCAGTAGTCCCGACCTGCACGTGACATTGATGGGAGGCCAGTAGTCCCATGACATATGCTGCACGTGACATTGATGAGAGGCCAGTAGTCCCGACCTGCACGTGACATTGATGGGAGGCCAGTAGTCCCGACCTGCACGTGACATTGATGGGAGGCCAGTAGTCCCGACCTGCATGTGACATTGATGGGAGGCCAATAACCCTGATCTGCATGTGACAGTGAAGGGAGATCAGCAGTCCCGACCTGTATGACATGACATGGCGTGGCATGGCATGCGAACGCGATGGATCTTCGTTCAGACACTGTGTGCGGCTGGGAGGCAGAGGGACATCTTCAATAAATAGTGTGCACATGCTTATTGAACAACTTGACTGAAGTGGAGCCAGGACCATCTGTAGTTCCACATACATTCCTCGGCGATCTAAAGCCGACTCAAATACTGTCAACATATAGTACTAATACATGGACCATCCACGGAGCGTTTAAAAGAATAGCGTGCCTATGTTGCCATGCTTTCTACATGCCTCAACTTTCTGGTGGGTTACCACTTCACTGCAAATGTCCGTTCCATTAGTGGTACTTTCAATTCTAAAGCCGATTACAATTCCAAATGCGTTCCAGGTCCCTGTAAATCGCCACAGTTTATGCAAAAACTGGAGGCTACTGTTACGATTCGGAAAGCGGAACAACAATGCATTATCCTAGTTAAATTAAGCGATTACATTCTCTATTGTCAGGGTTTGAACATTTCGAAAAGGACTAGAGGGGCTGAAACAGTTTCAAACTGGACTTGACTTAGCGTACTCTCATTGGCCCAACTATTCAGCGTGAAAGTATTTTGGAACAATAACGCCTTTTTGTTATTGCCTTCTCTTCTGAGCTGCTCCTTCCCGTCATGAGCTGTACGTTGAAGACTGCACGTACATGAATCTCAACACACTACCTGTCTCAGCAAGAAAGCGACTGGAACACGTTTCGTAGGTTCGTACAAGTTAACCGTTTTTAACAGAACTTTTGCGATGCCGGTCTAGCACAAGTTTGCACTTAATTATAGGCGAACACCATGCCGTGACAACCACATGGATTTTTTGATGCGTCACCCACCATGATGTCATCAGACTGAAATATTATACTTCAGCAAGGTACTACGATAATGCGCAGTAAGTTCAATCGATCATCAGTGACGTATTTAGGATTTGTGCGAAGGGACTTCTGTAGTGAAGGGTCGTCCTTGTAGGCATGTGATAGTCTAGGGTCTCGACCTCGCGTACGAGTCACTCCGGTTGCAAAAATGTTATGTTCTCTGCACGATATATTGTGCAGAAAGTAGAGTGAATATATGATGACACTCGCACACAGAAAGGACGCACACAATAATATTCCAGGCCGACAGCCGACAGCAATTTCAGCTCTAAATTTTGGAGGCCGAAACACAGTTATTAATTTATACACGTGACCGACCGCGCGACAGGCCCGAACCGCTTGACAGTCCAGAGACCTCTGACACCGGGGGTGGTTCGCTGGGTGCGGCTGCGACCGGGAGACCAAGGCGCACGTCACGGTTGCCGGGCATCGGCCCGTAAAACGCTGATTCGGCTCCGGCGAAGGCCGGTGACCGCATTGCCGGCACCGGACGGAAAAGTACTGGGCGGGACATATGCGAGGCATGGTAGGTCGGCTGACTTACGGGATTACAGCACCCACAGCTACAGACATTATACGGTTAAAATAGTACTTTTTAGCAACTTTGTTACAATTCAAGGTGTCACACCCACATATATTTTCTATGGTCAACGGATTTTGATCAATTTTTATCAAAGGATTGGATTATATTGTTGAATGGCAGTGTTCGAAATTAATGTAGGATGGCAGGTAACTATTAATTGTTTTATTAACCCGTCCCGTATCGGGCGGGGTTCTTCAACCGCCCCCTTCTGGTTTTTTGTGGATAGTAGACGAACGGCGCGCGGAAGCGCGCCCAAATTTGGCATGCTGATTCAAAATTTTGAAGTCAGGTCATCTAGGGTCAACGGCTTAGTCAAGGTCAAGTGAGGTCACCTCCAAAAAAGTTCAACCAGTCGTCACGCTTTAACGGATGCAGATATTTTAATGAAACTTTCAGCGTTTGCTTATCTTCAGGGACGCAACAAAACGTACGAGTGAAATTTTTCCTTTTTTCCTTTTTTAACTACATATAAATTTTGCGTACTTGCCAAATTGCAGTTCAAATAGATGATTCCGGCTAAAGTAAGCATTTTTATTAGGGCACGTTGACTTCCAACAACATTTATCGGTCTACTCTATCCATTCGAAAAGGAAAATTAAAGAAAACTTGAAAACTCAACATTTTTAAATTTCAAAAAAAAATATTTTGGGGACGCCCACAAAAATTATAGCCCTGGTCGATTTCGCTGTCATTTTCGCATTCCGAATAATTTTTTTTCTTTCTCATATATCCCCAAAATGAACTCCCCAGAGTTAAAAACATAATGCAAGTCGTGAAAAGTTGTGAAAATCTTGCCCCCTGGTGACGTCATTTTTGGGGCAAATTGTTTTGGAGGATGAACCCGGACCCTACTCGTCGAGCGCTTTCCGATGACACCGCTTTCGTTTTCGTGCGATGCTTAGTTTGAATTTTAGAGGGGGGTCTTCAACCGCTCCCCCCCCCCCCCCTCCCCAGAGACGGGGTGGGAGGATTTGACCGGAAAGACGGCGCGGGTTAAAATATATGTAACCGTTAAAGCGTGACGACTGGTTGAACTTTTTTGGAGGTGACCTCACTTGACCTTGACTAACTCGTTGATCCTAGATGGCCTGACTTAAACATTTTGAAACAGCGTGCCAAATTGATGTGGAAAAGGGTATGCCAAATTTGGGCGAGCCGCCACGCGGCGTTCGTCTGATATCCGCGAAAAAAAAAACCTGAGGGGGTGGAGGTGGGCGGTTGAAGACCGCCCCCCCCCCCCCGGAGACCGGAGGGTTAATGGCATTCACTTCAAATTATAGTATGCAAAAAGCTGTATTATAAATACGTGGCATCCATTGTATGTGCGCATTCAATGTATGAGACAACTGACAAGCTAGGGTTTTTCCTAGTCAGCTAGAGAGCAAGCTGGAACAAGATTGTCTATTCTCCGAATTAAGTTGATGGTAAAATAATTGGATAGGCTAGAAAAAGGACAATTTATTCGAGGTTTTGATATACTTAGGGAAACATTTGAATTCATTTTCACTGTAAACATATCTGCTAAACATCGCACTGATTCACGAATGGGTAAACAATGCTCATGTTGGCGACCTTGGAAAACCATCCTGGATTGGCCGTGTCGGTGTCGCTTTATGCGGAGCCTCGGACCACCAATGCGGTCTGGCCAGCCGGAGCTCTCCGAACCTCCGACAATGTTACAGGGCAGTGGCAGCTGACCAAAAATGGTGCTGTCGGACAACGTGAGATGAAAGGGCTACCAACCAAACGTCGAAAACGCACGCCTGTGGCTTACAGAAGGCATCTACCGTAAGCCACTGACATCCACCCTTGTCTGTGCTAACCATACCAGCTTCGGTGTGTCATGACTAGTGGGATAGTCTTCACTTAGTGGAGCTGAAATGAACAAGCCTGGCTAACGAACGCGCACCTAACCTTGCCGGTCCAGATGCTAGTCAGATGTGGCCTTCCAGATGCTTGTCAAACGTGGTTATCCAGATGCTAGTCGGACATGGCCGTCAAGATGCCAGTCAGACGTGGCTGTCCAAATGCTAGTCGAACATGGCTGTCCAGATGCTAGCCAGACGAGACTATCCAGATGCTAGCCAGACGTGGCTGTCCAGATGCTAGCCAGACGTGGCTGTCCAGATGCTAGCCAGACGTGGCTGTCCAGATGCTAGTCAGACGTGGCTGTCCAGATGCTAGTCAGACGTGACTGTCCAGATGCTAGCCAGACGTGGCTGTCCAGATGCTAGTCAGACGAGACTGTCCAGATGCTAGTCAGACGAGACTGTCCAGATGCTAGTCAGACGTGGCTGTCCAGATGCTAGTCAGACGAGACCTTCCAGATGCTAGTCAGACGTGGCCGTCCATATTCTAGCCGTACATGGCGGACCAATTGTAGTCAGTATGTGTGCGGGGATGAGAGTGTGTGCATGTGCGGGGGGACCGCATCACAGGCGATGGGTGCCGCACACTGCGGCTGAAACATCAGTCTCTCCAAGCTCTGCGTAAGCTTCAATGCGGTCGCGCTGCTCAGCCCACATGGTAATCCCCCGCCGCCGTTACGACCGCCGAGCAGGACTGATGTGTGCGGCGTGTCGAGCACCGCCACCACGAGGCGTGGCAGCTGTGCGACCTTGCGAACGGTCAGCGGGCAGCGGTTCGCTCCCCGCCGTCCAGTGCCTGCTTCGCGCGTTTCGGAGTATCCCCGACGGATTTCGGATAACCTGAGCGAGCTCAAGGTAGGAATATCAAGCGTCTGTCCGAGACGATCCCGTGCCTTCTCGCTGGCTGCGGGCGCCTGGGGAGAGGCACGACAGATGGGCTAGCGAATCGCTCAGCAGCCGAAAAACATGCTCGAGTTGGTGTTGCGGTCAGCATCCTGATCCAGCACGGCTCGAGCCACACAATGCTGGATCCAAGCGATCCCTCCCTACACGGCACTTAGCCTACACCCAGTCATTGAAACGCGACTACCCGGTTGATTTGTCCACCCACCAAGTATTTTTTTGTTCGCTTCGTAGGTGCCTAGCATTGCGCGCGGGCCGCTGAGGCGGAAGATCCTCAGCTAACCCAGCTGAGGCGGACGATCCTCGCCTACCCCCAGACGACCCACCGCTGAGCCGAACCTCGGCGACCGGCCCTCGCCCGTCGGCTGCCCGACGGCGGGCCGACGGCGGAAGTCGACGGCGCGGCGCGGTCGTTTCCTGCCGGCCGCCGCTCGCCGGCCGCCGCCGCCAGTTTTACCTCGTTAATCACGCGGGTCCATTTCCTCGCCGGCCGGCGCGTTCGATACCTTGAAAATTGCCCCCTTGATTTATGTTCGCCAGTGGCGGCCGCGGCCGCCGACGCTGGGCCGACCGCCGCCGGCAGTCGGCGCTGACCCTGTCCGCGCGCGGCCCGCTCCCGCCCCCGCCCCCCGTCGGCGCCGACACACCGCTGGCCATCATGGCCGATGGCCAGCCATTTTACCGCCGGCCCGGGCGCCGCTTTACGGCCGGCGGAATTACGAGCTGCCGACGGAGACAAAGACGGCGCCGACGGCGGCGGATCTGCCGCGCGCCGTCCACTGAGCCCGCTCTGATGGTATGGACCTGTCGAATGTCCTCTGTCGACGTTCACCGGCCAGATGTGTCGGCTGCAATCTTCAGCCGCATGGTGCAGGCGTCAGGTAGAGGGGAGAGGGGGTGAGGGAGAGGGAGAGGGAGGGGTGAGGGGAGCTAGAGAGAGGGAGAGAAGGAGAGGGAGAGGGAGAGAGGGAGAGAGAGAGGGAGAGTGAGAGAGGGAGAGAGAGAAAAGAGAGAGAGATGTTCGAGAAAACCACGATAGGGAGAAATGGAAAGGGAACAGGGATGTATGGAGAGGATGTGGCGATGAAAGGTAAGCACTGCCCACCGTGGACCAATATTCGCCACACAACAATGCTCACCATGGACTTATGTTCATCATGTACAAATATTTTCCATGGACTAATACCCATCATGGACCATGGACCGATGTTCATCATGGACCAACGTTGACCATGTACCAATGTTGACCATGCACCAATGTTGAACATGGGCCAATCTCCGCCATGGACCAATGTCCAACACAACAAGATGTGCACACCACAACGTCCACCAATGTCCACAACCATCCATGGTCGATGACCATGCATAGGACCAGTAAGATGGCGGCATGAATGACCATATGACCACATGCGACATACATAAATTATATTGGGGAAGTGCATTATTTTGCTCTGAGGTTCCCAGGTGTTGCGGCTTGGAAAGCTCCATCAGACCCCATGTCATGCATGCATGGTATCGGGCAGGGGAGCAACATATAAGGGGGTAATCATCTCCTCAAAAGAATATAAAATGACGTCGATGGTCATAAGGTCAGTTGAGAATCTTATCTGCCTATTTTAGCCGATTGCATTTTGAGGCTACGCACAGCCACGCAGTACGTCTTGGTCTACGAAAGAATTTAGTTGCGATACGTTTTTATCAACGGCTGTGTACACTGATTAGGATATATGCTACGGTGTGCTGAGGTCGACAAATATGGCTGAATTTACATCGGATAGGCAGGAATCAAAGGAAGAGATTACATAGCCTTTCTTCGTTTCCTTCAAGTGCTGCCCATATTTGGTATCAAGGGATAGCCCGTGGGCAACTTCCGTGCAACATTTCAACCCGGGACAAGTCAAGTCAAACCTCAGGTCAAGGCTAGTTTTATTTTTCAAAGTCCTCGCGTTTCATCGCGATGGCTTCAGTTTGCAGGTAGGTATCATTCGAGGTGGCTTGCCGTCGGTATCGGAATGTTGAGATATCGAAGTAATTTAAAAGGTGTCGAAAGTCCGCGATGTGTACAATAATTGAGTGTAATGTGAATAGGATAATTTTTTTTTTCGCAGCCGTTGCGATAGCAGGCACTCATATTATATACGACTAGGAGCTTCCCCAAGAAATCCCGTCATAGTCTGTTCAGACTGCGCCCTCATCGCTGGTTTTTAATTCACACTTCCATATTGCTGTTCTGCACACGGAAAATGTAGATCCATTTTCAAATTGTCCGCTCTCTTGTGAATGGTTCAACGGAAGTTGTAAAATTTGGAAGCCACCAGTCAATGCGCACAAGTTTATAGCAAGCCGGAGGTCATAACTACGAGACAGCAATGTTGTAATCTGGGGTGGATCCAGGAATTGTCATGGAGGCACTTGTCTGGAGGGGCGCCATTTCTTTGGAGTGGCGCCGTTGCGAAAACACCTGGAGGGGCGCCTCTGGCAGCAAAATTCCAGTAAGCGGGATCCACTCGGCCCTTCCAGAAGGGGTGCCTCTCCTTCCAAGGGGTGCTTTTTCTGTCTTAGCGACATTCTGGCTGCAAAATTCTGGCGGGCTCACTGGAACCTTTTCAGAGGGGCGCCTTTCCCGGCCTGAGGGACGCCACCTTCCACGAGGGGGCACATGCCTTCAATGCCACACCCTTTATCCGTCCTAGTTGCTACTGCATCGGAATATATCCCCGTAAAATAGGAAAGTATTGAAAAGGTAAGCAAGGAGAGCAGTTTGTCCATATTTGCTACCGTGAAACCATCGTCCAATATTTTTGGCTTTGCTGCTACAAGAGGGCAAAGTTCAGCATCGTAATCCAGGGGCGGTCCGTGGCACCCAAATGAGGTGAGGGAGAAAAAGAAATCGCCGGATTTCGACCAGTATTATGGTAATTTATGTAATAAGTATTTGTTATTATTTTATGGTAAGATGAGTATCGACAACTTAATTTGGCGCTGCAAAGTGTCAAACCTATCACCATCGTCCCGAAAGCAGTGGATTTCAACCCTATCCCTCCTGTCCAAATGCTTCCGAAAGTGCCGGGAAGTTCTCATGTATAAATGGCGGGAAAAAAACATATATTCATATATCATGGAAGCTTTCATATGTGTCCATTTCATAACCAGAAATGGCTGGCATACACACACACACACACACACACACATATTGTACATATTATCATCATTATATTATATATATATAATTATTATTTTTGTTCTTACTATTATTCTTCATTATTTGGGTGCGAAATGAAGTTTATGGGAAGCCGCACACCGATCGAGTGCAAGCCCAATGATACCCATGTTAAAAGTCTAAGTTCTTACATGGGGTACCATTGTTAAAAGTTTAAGTTGTAGTCTAATTAGTGGACAGGGCCAACAATGAGTGGGCACTTTCTGTTAAAAAAATGTACAAAAAGAGCACCCCTAGTCTAGACGCACATAAATGAAAAATGGAAAGCAATCCTGAAAACCAGCTACAGGTTCCGTATTTGCACATGGGTGATAAGGGCGTGCTATTCCAGCCAGTATAGGTACATCCGCCGGTACCCTAAATATAATGTTGGCGCCTTTTCCTGGCCGGATGGGTTCCACCTTTCCATGGGGGCACATGCCCCCAGTACCCCCACCCTTGTTTACGCCCCTGCACCGAGTGAGGAGGAATTATGTCGCAACAGTTATCTCTTATTTGTTCCCACCACTCCTTCCCGGCCGTGATCTCCAGTTGGCCTGTCTCATCATACTGCTACTACCCGTGGCACCGGCGATTCCTGCGGCTCTTGACATGAATGCAGTCAGCGTGGGTCCAAGCGAAAAATCCTAGTGTTAGGGAAAATGCGGCTCATATTCGTGGACGAGATTCTTCAAGCTTTCCAATGAACCAGATTTTGTACCATTTCGATGGTATTTATGATCGGAAATGTCGTGTGGAAGACACGGAAGTTTTGCTGGAGCGCCTACGGAACTGAGCAATTGTCCAGCCCATGTGACGTCACCGATTGCCAAATGATATTGGAAGGTCCCTGCCTACCCTGCGCTTGTTATGAAACGAAAACTCACTATATGGCGAAATGTGCTAGAGGCTAGCCTCTGCCGACCGGTAATAGAGCTGTTTGGAAGCTAAGATGCAAATGATGTAAATGTAAATGAACTTCAATTTTCACTATAATTGTGAGTCACCAAAGCATATTTGTTTCAAGTGTTTCAAGTTTGCCATTTTCCAGTGGATGAAAGCGTCATTTTATTTAAAAAATGGCATTCAACAATACTTCCCGGCTCTACTCAGGTGAGGCACTGCCTTAGTGCCTTACATGGGCCGACCGCCCCTGTCCTAATCCTAGTATGACTCTATGGTGATGTGAAATCTGGCCCAGCACATACGACATGAAGCTAGATGTTCATATGCAGTGATAAGGAGAGAACCTTGCTAAGTTGGCGGAACCTTTTGTCCGAATAATATTGTTTTTAGCAATGGCAAATCTGAAAACCAGATATTGAAAAAGAAGGGGCTGAATTACTTGAATGTTTTGGGGTGGGGTAGAGGTAGGGGTGGGACGGGGCTACCCCTCCATCCTGTCGAAGCTTACTGCGTTTGTTGGTCTGTCTTCCCACCCCAATTTCACAAAACGGTGGTGACACCCATGCATACACCGGTACATCAACTACCAACTCTACACCATGCTATGAATCAAATTATTTTCCTTTAGCTACACACCTGCGATACTGGGAATAGAACCGATCCTCTTGATATTACGACGCGAGACTTTCCTGCATTTCCAAGAAGTATGTGTGGCATCATATCTTTTTTTACACACTTTCACAAGCCCGTAGTCGTTCAGAAGCAGAATTAGTCGCCTAACTTTGCCAAATCGGATCGGCCGGCTCAACCGAAACCTTGGCGCCGCATCGTGACATCACGCCGGTCCTGACCGATTTAATTATAGCCAAACTTGGTCTAACTCGGAATGCGTCCGGCAACCGGGGTGGGGGTGGGGGGGGGGGGTGCGCGGCTCGCAGGCCGCTGCGGTGCAGCCGTCTCCACACGGCACCGGCCGATGCCAGCTCGCTAACGAACGGGAACCGCCGCCTCGCAACACCGTCATCAGCTGCACGGAAACAGGGTCGCTCTTCATCGGGCGGGTGAGTGTGTGTGTGGGGGGGGGGGCGGACACCAGCAAGCGGCCCGCCACCAGTGAAACCAATTAAGTCGTCCCGTGTGGATTTGTATAATGAGCGAGCCGCTGCGGCCGCCACGGCGCGCCTACACCGTGGCGCGTCGCGCGCTAACGAGACGTGGGAATACGTCCGCGATTGAGGCAGGACGCGCTTCCACCGGCGTCGGCCACCAGGTGGAAATAGACCTCAGGCCGACGAGACGCGGCGGGTGACGATTGTCTCGATTTTGAGCGCCGGCCGATGATGCTTGGGCAGTGCAATGAGCGCGGCTGGAGTCTGCGATACGGGCTGGTGGGGTGGTCGCTGACCGACCCAGTCGGCTGGGCTCTGCGCGAGGAGGGGGTCAAAGCCGTGCAATGCGGATCAGACAGCTCAAGGCGACTGGAAATGCGGCATTGCAGAAGCTTGGTTGCTACTTGTACAGACGACCTTCTGTCAGGTACTAATGGTCCTCTTTAGAGCACAACACAGGTTTAGATGTTCGGATCCGTGACAGTTTGCATTCGTATGAGCCAATCAAATTCACGTTCATATCCATCCCGGATACGGACTTCCCTCTATCACATCCATGTCCAAAAATATCATAATTGATGGCTGAAGGAGTAACATCTTCACCTCCACTTTCTTAATACTGCCTTTTGAATAGAGGGATATCCATTCAAGCAATTTCCAATTCTTACGTAAACTAAATCAGGAACTGAGGTGCGCCACAACCTCCAGAGGTCTCGGGGATTTCATTGCAGGTTCAAGGATGTCTAAGTAGAGTATGAATGCGTACAATAAAAACAATAAGCAAAAGTATTTGGAAATAGAGGGTGTTAGCCTCGCATAATTTCAGTATCTGTGGGGGCGGGGCAAGTAGATGGCATTGGGTCATTGTTGACTTGAGTAGGCACGTGGCGTTGTTAATAAGGGAGGTGTAGTCCCCTAAATCAAGGAGATGCATGCTGACATACATTCTTCTGAGAGTGGCAGCAAGTAATGTGTGGTACTTGAGGACCTTGTCAGTGCTCTACGATCTGGGCTAGAGATAACATAGTTCAACAACCGATCCAACAAATTATCAAAGTGAACGCTTAATATCATTTACGGTCCCATAGTACCTCAATTCGATGTCCTAGAACACTTCATCACCTCAAATATCCTCTCCTATAACGGCGCCTACATTATCTACAATACGTCGCAAAACATCCACTTTATGCATTGCAGAATCAAAACCTTAATATAACTATTCTTAGAATATCAGATGTCAACCTTGCAGGAATCTAAACTCTGCAGATATTCTGAAATTGTACAGTCCAGAGCAGGTTCCCGAACGCGGAATCTCACTTTTTTTATCGGGAAGCTGAATTTAAACTTGTATCTCTTAGAATGATTGCCCGTAATATATATCAGTACTTTCAAATGAATATGATCCCCCCCTCCCCTCCCCCCGACATCAAGCTCCACAATAACACAACTGCCGTCATTGTGCCAACGATTGCAATGTTTTGTGGAGCTGTTTGCTGACGCGCTTGCAATTGCCCAGAACACGTCATCAGCGATGACGAACTCTAGCGCGGCTGATGCTTCCAGTGGCTCTGATGCAGGCTTCTGTGTCAACGAAGATCAGCACTTCTCTTTTGCTTCCTTTTACCTTGCAATATATTTGATCTTCCTCTCCTACATCCAGGTAAGATCCGAACTACGAAGCCCGAAGGACATTTAAAAAAAATCACAGCCAACAAGTCACCGCAAAAATAATCCCGTTCCACGTCAATCTTCTCGTTATGAATTTCTCTTTTGTCGGCCAGTCGTAGCAACAAATCCGCTCTTTTAACCACCTATTCAAAGCCTTCATGTCGCTTTTTTGTTTGTTGATTACTGGGTTCTCCCCGCCCCGCCCCGCCCCTCCCAGTGCCCCCTCTGTCTCTGGCGCCACCGCTACTCATTAGCCCCGCCATTACTACCTCACCAGCGGAGCCGGCTAATGCTTCTCTTTCAGGAGACGCATTAGCCGGCCAGCCCTGGAGACGACAGGAGCTGGCGACTGGCGCCCGCGGCATCTGCTCACCGGCAGGCTTTGCCTTTTTGTTTGCTATTTGGTCTCACACAGCAGTGGCACGACCCGGGGGCGCGACCTCGCTTCGTGTCGTCGCAACGGTCCTCTCTTCACTGGGCCAGACATATCGGGTGTGTCACTCCCAGAGCACAGCATGATAAGATGCCGAGCCTGAGAAGGAACGGGTGGATGGGTGTCTCGCAAAGGTACCGATAATTTAAACCTTTGTTGTGCATTCAGGGTGTGCACGACTATATGTATATATATATATATATATATATATATATATATATATATATATATATATATATATATATATATATATATATATATATATATATATATATATATATATATATATATATATATATATATATATATATATTATATTAATATGTATATATGTATATATATATATATATATATGTATATGTATATGTATATATGTACATATTACGAACAGATTGAGCGCGGAAGATATTCCACAACCCTACGATCTGCCATCTCCCTCAATCTGCCTTCATCTGCCGTCAATCTTTCTTCCCTTCTTCCGTCTCTCTTTTCGTCTTTCTCTGCCACTCCCTCTCTTCGTTGTCTCTGCCCGGCGCTCTGTCACATCTCTGTACGCTGTGGCCTCCGCCTGCCCGACGCCCTGTGACATCTCCGCACGCTGTGGCCTCCGCCTGCCCGACGCTGCCCGCCTGTGGCCTCCGCCTGCCCGACGCTGCCCGCGACATCTCTGTACGCTGTGGCCTCCGCCTGCCCGACGCTGCCCGCCTGTGGCCTCCGCCTGCCCGGCGCTGTCCGCCCCGTGGGCGGTCGCGTCGCTGATGACGCTCGATACGGACGCGCGGCTGCGGCCGGGCCGGGCGGTGGCCGCCGGTGGCCGCCGGCGGCCGGCTATGGCTCCGGCTGGCCGCCGCCGCCGCCGCCGCCGCCGGTGGTGGGTGGGTGGGCGGTATTGATCGCGCGCGCGCCTACCTCGGCCGACCTGTGCTGTCCGGCAGAACGGCCGGCCGGCGCGTCCACCGCACTTCCGGGCCGTCCGCCGCACGCGCGTCGACGTCCGAGCCGTCCGCGGGGGGCACGTCCGCCGCCGACGTCGGCGCCGACGCGCAGACAGACGGACACTCGGAGCCCGGCTCTGAGACGGCGCTGCCGAAGCCTGGTATCAAGTATACCAGAGATCTACCGAGGCCCGACTGTCAGAGAGATGTGTCAAGAACAGCAACCTTGGGCTCGTTCGCGACGCATTCAACGGCTCGGTCAGGCAGCATCGCCAACCTCCCACGCCGATCGGTCGCGGATGGACTCGGTAATCCCGCCGGTTGCGGGATTCGAGCTACGATCTTGCGATCAAGAGTCGAACGTCCTGAAGCCTGTGTGACATAGCCGCCCTGCCTGGAGGAGGCCACAACAGGCGGCCGAGCGCAGGCAAAATCCCCTCCCGGAACAGACCACGAAAGGTCGCCCGGTGTAGGTTGGACCCCTGCCTGGAGCAGGCCTGAAAAACTCGCCGAGCGTAGGTCGAGTCGCAGTGAGATTGCGTTGGACGTCGTCCAGAATAACGCGTGCAATTAATGTTGCAACGCGAAGTGGGAGTAAGTCGCGTGTAACAAGGAACCGTGGCGCCGCAGATATGCGTCGTCCGAAGCGTCACATTCCTGACTCATACCGCAAGTTGGTGTTAATAGCTGACCCAGTACGACCAGGATTTGGGCCGCGGGAGGGGGTAATAACACCGGGAATTTGGGGCGTTCGGGTGAGATGATGGCATATCACAGCGAGTACACAATTATCAATACGCAGTGTAAGTACTATGTGCTGTGGGCAGAGGCTATCCGATCTCAAATGCGTTTCTAATCGAATAGTTATCAGTGAAGGTTAATTCCCTGCTAGCTGTGGGAAGGCAAGGAAAGCAACTATTGTCCCCCAATATTTGGGATCATCAAAATGTTATTTGTACTATACGCAACATCCACTTTACCCAAGATACCATGGTCAGAGCGTATCAAGCTTTGGGTGTAGCCCTAACCTTTCTACTCTTAGCTTTGTTTTGATATTTCGGGCGTCGCACGATATATACCACCTGCAATATTCGTTATTACTCAGAACTTTGTTTCCCTTGTTCTTGTTTTTAATCCCTAGGTAGCACGGTACGCAGGGATACATGTTGACCTTTCAATCCCTGAAATCTGCCAGATTGTTCTGGAGATATCGGCGGGAAGCTGTTGCCCCTCCCCCAAGCCAGTGGCGTGACTAGACCTACTCTCGTTAATGACCGGCTACAACCATTACGCCATGACGAATTGATGCCGTCATCTGATAGGTCTGGTGACCTTTCGGAGAAGAACACCACGCAATGTGCCAGTCTTGACCGTCATATCATGACCTGTCGGCGACCCCCAGTCAGATGCGAAGCACATATTCCGACACACCGCCGTTCAGTCACTCAGAGAGCGTCGATGCAGTGCCGGCTGCTGGTTCGGCTGGCACGTCTTGCCGTCTTGTCGTAACACGCAACTTTGGTCGCGTGCTCCACGCATCGTTTCCAATGATAAACGACGAAGAACGTGTAATTAGGTCATCGATAGGTTTCCGTTGATTTTGTCTGCCGCAAGGCTCATACTGGTTGTTGCCGGATTCACCTGACAGTTTCCGCGAGAGCCAACACGCTAAACGCGCTTAGTGATGCCGGGAGGCTCATGTGACTATTTTTTTTATAGCACTCGTCCTGCCACCTCACTCCCGCTCCCCAGCTCATGAGCCCATTTATCACCGCGCTGAATGGCATACCTCCTTCTACCACACAATAACCCAATTTTTACCTCATTCTGCCGAACCCCATAAAAGCATTTCACACCGCATCACGGCTTTCAGGGTGGCGGCGCCGTGCGACTAAACGCACCTCTTTACCGGGCATTATGGCGGCTTGTGTGTCGTCCGGCTCCGGTCGGGACCGATCCGTATCAGGCGGCCAGTCGCAGGAGGGTGTCGGAGCCTCGTGGGAGGCGACAGGTGCCGGCGAGTGGCGGCAGTTCCGCGTCTTCGGCCTCGGCGGGCGTCTTGGCGCCCGGCGGTGGCTTCCTGCCGGGTCCGGCGGCTGCCGCAGGCGGAGGTGGTCTGCGGAGGTGGAGGTGAACTGCGGAGGCGAGGTGGTCTGCGGAGAAGGAGGTGGTCTGTGGAGGCGAGGTGGTCTGCAGCGAAGATGGTCTGTGGAGGTGAGGTGGTCTGCGGCAGGCGGAGATGATCTGTAGAGGCGGAGATGTCTGCGGCAGGCGGAGGTGGTCTGCGAAGGTGGAGGTGGTCTGCGGACGCATGTTGCTCCGGAGACAATGGCTGATCTCGCGATCTCACATGCAACGTTCGGTCACACCTTCGCTGCGCAGTTCATCGGTCATTTAACTGCGTGCGTCGTGAATGGAGCTCAACATGGTATTGCCACGGAAGGGAACAAGGGACGCGTTCGCCAAAACTTAGTGCAATTTAGCATTACGCATAGTGTGTTGCACGCATAAATTCGGCCAAAAAAACCCTCTCGTCGCCCTCATCCCTATTTTCTGGTGATGCTCATGGAGCCTATCGCCAGTCGAGTCGTTCCGCACTTTGATTGACGAAAAACGGACTCCTTGCATCAGTTCACGCTCCAAGCTAGTGCGGCCCTAGCCCTGCACTGGAGATGCCCAGGTCCCCGTGGAGGCAGGCGCGCGCACGCCGCCGCACTGCCACTCTTCCTCTGTGCTCTTGGCCGCACCGCTTCGCGCCGCCTCGCGCCGCCTCGCGCCGCCTCGCGCCGCCTCGCGCCGCCTCGCGCCGCCTCGCGCCGCCTCGCGACCGCGGCGCCGCCCGGCCGAGTCCGGCGCGCGAGGCTCGCGCGTCAAACGACGCGGTTTCCGACAACAATGCGGCGGCAGCGGCGCGGCGGCGGCGGCCGGCGCGCAACTGTGTCTCTCCGTCATCCGCAGATCGCTTCCCAGCCGCCTGTCGGTTTAGAATTTCAGCCGTCTTTTTCTCGTATCATTGCCGGCGCCCGGCTTCCCACCGGCGCCATTCAGTCCTCACTGACGCGGCAAAAAATAATTGATAAAAAATAGCGGCGCCCGGAAGGGTTGAGCGGTTACAAAAGTGTGCCGGGCCGCGAGCCGGGCCTTCACAAAGGAGGATGGGCAGCGTGCTCGAGCCGACCCAGACCGGTCCAACCCTTTCCCACACACCGCCAGCTGCACCTATCAATACGTGTAAAGCGAAATCAAATAAATAAATTCAGCAAACCTCGGCGTTGAAATTGAAAGTTATGAGTCGGAATGGGAGTGTGCGGCGGCGCGCCGGCCGCGCGGGCGCACCCTTTGAAACGGGCGAGCCGTTCGGCGCCGGGCCGTTTTTGCACGTTTTTTTGCGTGAATGGAAATGAAGTCGCGGATAGCGATAGGTGAAAACTGGTTGGCGGCCGCGCCGGCAGCTGGCGAGCGCTGAGTCAGTTGGCGAACGGCGGTGCCGAACGCGAGTCGGAACTGCGCCGCGCGCGCGTGCGCGTCGGCGCGTCGGCCGCGCGCGCGCCGACGCGATCGGGGTCACGGCCGGGTCACGGCCGGGTCAGGTCGGGTCAGGCGGCGGCGGCGGCGTGCGCGCGGTCGGGTCGCGTGGCGCTGCTCTGCGGGCGCGTGCCGGCACGTTGCGAGACTCGCACGCGTTTGAACACTCGTCGTCGCCGACAGCGCGCCGCCACAGGTGAGTCTGCCGACGGACGAGATCGGCCGCTGCGCGACTCGCGCACGAGTAGCGCAGCCGGACGGCGAGCGGCGCTGTCGCGCCCGCCGCCGCCGCCGTCTGCTGGGGTGCCTCTCGCGGCGGCATCAATTCGACGGCGCGAAAACCGAGCCTAATGTGATGTGAAGTCGTGCTGAAGTAGCCCCATCGTGTCACAACAGGCAGGTCGACCCGTCCACACCCCGATGTTGGAGCGGAACGCTGGCGTCTGTAGACGTTGTCGGCACTCAGAACTGAATGCCGACCTGCAAATACGCCAAGGTCACCGCGTGCAGCCGCCGATTGGCTTCATCCAGCAAAAGTGGAAATCATGGTTTCTTTCTCCCCGTCAACCAATGGGAATTCGACATGCACAGACATGGATGCAAACATGCTACATGCTAATAGTAGTATGTGTGTACTAGCACATCCTAGCGCAAGTAGTAGTATGCATGTACCAGTACTTGTCGCCTGAGCCACGCTACTCAGCATCTGGTTGACGATCGTACGGTACACCAGCGTATCGTACAACCCCAGTCCGTCCGTGCATACCTCGCCATTCGAGAGGCTGACGCTTCAGGTGGTGGCGTAGTTCCGCAATTGACATCGTGGCTGGTGGTCGACCACACTTCGTGGCCTGTGGTCGACCACACATCGTGGCCTGTGGTCGGCCACACAGCGTGGCTGGTGGTCGGCCACACAGCGTGGCCTGTGGTCGGCCACACAGCGTGGTCGTGTGCTGTGTCGGCCACAGCGTGGCCTGTGGTCGGCCACACAGCGTGGTGTGGTCGGCCACACACGTGGCTCTGTGGTCGGCCACACAGCGTGGCCTGTGGTCGGCCACACAGCGTGGCCTGTGGTCGGCCACACAGCGTGGCCTGTGGTCGGCCACACAGCGTGGCCTGTGGTCGGCCACACAGCGTGGCCTGTGGTCGGCCACACAGCGTGGCCTGTGGTCGGCCACACAGCGTGGCCTGTGGTCGGCCACACAGCGTGAATGTGTGGCCCTCGGCGAGCCGATCTGCGGCCGGCACCGCGTCAATAATCGCCGCCCGACCGACCGTGAATGCCAAACGGTCGTACGGCCGGCCGCCTGGCAATTGACGACGACGGCGATTGACGGCGACGTAGTGTTCGGCATCGACTCCGCGGCGGCAGCCGATACCTTTCACACGCCGGTGGCGGTGTATAAATACCAAATACCAAATACAAAACAACAAATACCAAATGCCAAATACCAAGTACCAAATACCAACTACCTAATACACTAAATATAAATATAAAATGCCAATTGCCAAATGCCAAGTACCTAATATCATATGTCACATATATAATATCAAATGCCAAATACTTAATATCAAATACCAAATACAAAATACCAAATAAAAATAAAAATAACAAATAAAAAGCAAAAAATACCAAATAAAAATAAAAATACCAAATAAAAAATAAAAATACGAAATACAAAATAAAAATACCAAATAAAAAATACAAATACCAAATAAAAAATAAAAATACCAATATGGCAAAACGCCTCTTGTATACATGAATGCATACATGCATACATGCCTTGTTATCGTACTCTTGTCTACTGCCTAACAGTTCCGGCTTGAAACTGGACGTGATCCGAATGCCGCATAGCCGAGCGTGTGAGCTGAACCGCCCAATACAATGTGTGATCTGAACCGATCAAACAAAACGCCATGGTACTGAATGTGATGCAAACAAGACAGACCAGGCCGTTGGCTGAATGCTAGTCGCTTTAGGTGAAGACGTGTGGTGTGTGCTACCGAGAGGGCAACTGGTGCAAGCCGCTATCGGACGGGACAGAATACGAAAACGCGAGTTCGAGCCCACTAGACTGCGAGATTTTCCTCGGGAGATACGCGACACACATCACTATGACTGAGATAAGCATTGCTTTGGTGACAATACGCCCGGTAAACAATCCGAACCTTCGACCAACTGTGCGGCAAATTTTATTGAAATAATATCACTTCCTTCTTGTCCGTGGATACATGTGCGAACCAGACACCCCGATCGTCGATCGGGACGACGGAGTGATCGTCGATCGGAAAGAGATGCACCGCGACGACAGAACAAGACCGGGGGAAAATGCGCGCAGCCACGCACCACTGCTCGCCGACTCGCCGCCGTCGGCCGACGTCCGCGCCACGCATCGGTGCCGACGCGGCGCGTCCGAATCCGACTCGTCAGCGTCGTCTGCAGCGATGGAGAGGAGGGGGGTGGCGAGGAGGGGCCGCTCGCCGCCGATTGCGGCCGGCGTGCGGCCGCCGTCGGAGCGCGCCAAAGCGCGCCAAATCGCGCAGGATCGCGCGCGATCGCACGCGATCAGAGAGCGGCGCGCCGGCCGGCGGCGGCGGCGGCGACTTTTTCTGTCAGGTTCCGGCCGTCGGCCGTCGTGATCGATCGGCGCGCGCTGGCCGCTCGTGCGGCGGCGCGGCGCAGCTCGACCACACTCCAGCGGCCGGCGCGACGGTGCCCGGCCAGCGCGCGAGACGATGCCGGCTCCCGGTCAGACGATGCGACGTTGCGCCGATGCCGGAGACGATGCGGCACGGAGGCGACACGCGGTTGCTGACATTCGGCCGCGGGCGCCTGACGGCGGTGCGGCGAACTCTGTCAGGCACTGCACAGCCCAGAGCTGCTGGCTCTGGTGTGCTGCTGTGCGACTGGAAAACGTCACCGTCGAAGGTCGCCGTCAAACGTCATCGTCAAACGTCACCGACAAACGTCACCGACAAACATCACCGTCAAACGTCACCGTCAAACGTCACCGTCAAACGTCATCGTCAAACGTCACCGTCAAACGTCACCGACAAACGTCACCGTCAAACGTCACCGACAAACGTCACCGACAAACATCACTGTCAATCGTCACCATTATCTGTCACGGTTAACCGGCACCGGGAAACGTCACCGTCAAACATCACTGTAACGTCAAACTGTATAGTAACGTCAAACGCGCAGACAGATCACCACACCTTTACAAGTCACTCTTTGGTGGTGCGGTATGGACATCGCTATCAGTTCCGAAGAACCATGACTTCATCTGCAAATCGAATTAAATTGTAGATGTGAAGACCGAATATTGAAATACATTTTTGGTGTTATGCTAACAACAAACAAACAGGGCATACACATCAATGCAAGTCATTCACTGGCTTGGAGTGAACCAAATTAATGGACATACGATTCTATGCAATTGCCTTGTGTGCAAGACCAGAAAGTAACGTACATGTAATGTCATGTTTTATTTCCGGTATCAGCCACGCGACATACTTGATATGCTGGCGCCGTAAATTCAGCGGAAGCGGTTTCCAGTCTATTGCGAACCTTGAGCTTCAGTGCAGACGTGTGAGTCTGGACTCCCGATTCGGAGATCGCCTCCGCCCGTGGACTGACCAGGTCATTTGACCACTGAACCACTAGGTGAGTGGCCGTGTCATGTACCAACCAGGTCATTTGACCACTGAACCACTGGATCAGTAGTCTTGTCACGGACAGACTTGCTTCCTGTACACTTTCGTCTTGTATGTATGTACCACTTCCGTCGACTTGCTCTCAGCAGGCTAGCATTATCACCAACTTGCTACACTCCACAGGCATGCCAGCCTTCGAAAGATATCACCTCGGCTAAAGAGCTTCACATTTCATCCAGTTGCGATCAAGTTACGTTTATTCGTAGTTCGGCGAACCATACTCCTGCCACCAAATCCGGTTATGTAGTATGCCACGGCACTCGACGCAAGCCCGTCGGCGATTGCGCACGCAGCTGGCAAGGTTCAGAGAATTGCACGTGATGTGCATGTGGAGTTGTTTATTGTTGTCACTTCAAATCGGCCACCTCCAAGCAGACTCGTTTTGCAGCTATGTTGGGATTGTGGGCGAATTTTAAGCTACACGCAGCGTTTGATGACAAAAGTACGAGGAACGCTCAAGCAAGCGTAGGCGCATGGATCGGTAGCTGGATGCGGGCAGTCACACGCACTGTTGCCGTTAATCACAGATGGAACTGACACCCGTGCACCTCCTCAGCACCTGGAACTCGCATTTTCAACGGCACGGTCTGGTTTGAGACTGCCGCTACTTCAGACCCCCGGCTGCTTTGTAGCGCGAAAACTCCGCTTAGCTGACCAGTCTCGTGCGAACTGCTCACGAGCTCAAGTCGGTGTTGTTGCTTTTTTTTGTTCGGAAGATTAATCATGCTGAGGCCCAAACACATACAATCTTATTTAAATGGACTAGAATGTTCACCCCGCAACATTGGGAAACTAGATCAACTCCAGAACCAATCCTCTCCATTCCCTGTGGGTGCATGCGTGTCAGCTCAAGTTCTCTGTCGGGAACACCAATTGTGGAACGACTGGCAATACATGTTTGCTCTTTGTTCAGCAATGCTCAGGCCATGTCAGGTAACGAAACTGTGCGCTCACTTTCGGAGGCCTGCTATTTGGCAAACATTGCGGGCTTTGTTTGTTTTGCTTGCTTTGCCTGTTGAACTCTACGCGATGCAGGCATTCCATTGAGTTGCAACGTGTTTTTTTAGATTCATGTACCTAGATATTAATGTGTATTATAATTTCACAGCACACCATGTCGGCGTCGACCTTCCTAAGGTCAAGTCATAACCATCGATTGACACCTGCTGACTATTTTTGACATAAAAGCATTGTAAGGTCACTCCTCCGCTCAGTTTACGTAGTACCTGAAAGATTTTGTGCTCAATCCGGTTAGAAATGCCGGTCCATGACATTTCCGGAAATTCCTCTCTTTGATCTGCCCTAGAGGGTCACCGGTTAACCGAAAGTACATCTCGGCGCCTTTGTCTTTTTGCAAAGACAGGGAACGCGCTGTTCTCTCTCCCACTACTCTATCTCAATTAGGTGGAAAATGGCAGGAGCCGGCACCCTTGTGCGGGGAGTCTGGCGCAATGGTCTCGGCTGGCGAGGCCGCCGGGCCCGTCGCCGCTCTGTACGTCCATAACGCCCTGTACGTCCAGAACGCCCTGTACGTCCAGAACGCTCTGTACGTCCAGAACGCCCTGTACGTCCAGAACGCCCTGTACGTCCAGAACGCTCTGTACGTCCAGAACGCTCTGTACGTCCAGAACGCCCTGTACGTCCAGAACGCCCTGTACGTCCAGAACGCTCTGTACGTCCAGAACGCCCTGTACGTCCAGAACGCTCTGTACGTCCAGAACGCCCTGTACGTCCAGAACGCTCTGTACGTCCAGAACGCTCTGTACGTCCAGAACGCCCTGTACGTCCAGAACGCCCTGTACGTCCAGAACGCTCTCTACATCCAGAACGCTCTGTACGTCCAGAACGCTCTGTACGTCCAGAACGGCTCCTGTGGCCGTGCAGCCTGGCGAGTGACATCCTGAAAGCGTCCCACCTGAGCGACATCGGATGTGCCCGTGTGCGATGATATGGGCTTTGTGTGTCTGGCACTCAAACTTACGGCCAAGTGTAATGCTCTCGGCGAACTTTGTGTTTATCGCCTGCGGCTGATCGAAGTTGGCTCTGAGGTCAGAGACGTCACCACGGATTATGGATGGGGCGGAAGGGGAGGGAGGGGGTGTGAGTGGGATGCATTTCTTTGGTTGATTTCTGTTTGGTGAAGAGCCCGGGCGCAATGCCAAGTTTTGCCAAGCTTGGGGAGACACTCCCCTAGCACTTCTCCCCTCTAGTCGCACCACTTGGGGAGGCACTCCCCTATCACCCTCTAGTCACATCACTTGGGGAGACATACTCCCTAGCACTCCTCCACTCTAGTCACACCACTTGAGAAGACACTCCCTTATCACCCTCTAGTCACACCACTTGGGGAGGCACTCCCCTAGCACTCCTCTCCTCTAGTCACACCACTTGGGGAGATGCTCCCTAGCACTCCTCCACACTAGTGACACCACTTGGGAAGACACTCCCTTATCACCGCTCCCTTCTGGGCATGCCACTGGCATCGGCATGGTCGCAGCGGGATGCCTTCCCAGTACACCTCGGAAAGCGTTTAGTGCTACATGAATTTGCGTCAGTATTGAAGAGGTGTCATCATGCACTGTTGTCAGTTGGGGTCGTTGGAAATCGACTGCATAATGAAAGCTCAGCTAGACATTACGCAGCTGAGAAATGTGTCGTGGTTTGGAGCAAGCAGAGGCCAACCACAAATATGGCCAGATGATGGGCTACAACATTCAAGTCCGCCTTCTCTTAGCGGTAGGCAGCTTGCTTGCATACCACTCCTAGGAGAGAAGCTAGAAGCAAAATGAAAATAACTCGCCATTTATCTGAATTTGCTATGATGCATGGCTATTGAGAAGCTAACCAGCGTTGTTGAGTCTGTAATATACTGCTGCTTTGCAACATTTGTACATTTTGCCTGTCCATGAAGGCGAACTTTGCACTTGGTTTTTTCTTTGATTTCACCACCATGAAGCTTTATTTAATGCGGTCTCTGATTTCGTGTGCTATTTAGCAAATGAGCCAATTCGTGCTGGAGCTAATAACATAGATCTAAGCAACGGTCAACAGATCAATGGGCGCTTGAAACCAACGAAGTTAGTCGGAGGTCCGTCCACCTAAGACATTTTCCCTCGGGCATCATTAGTTGGTAGGCCAATTCCTTCCACACAGCGCCCATGAGTTCAATTGGAAGCTAGCTCTGAAACAAGGCCACGTTGTAGACTACTGGGGTGGAAACTGAGCACACAAATCAGTGGCCCGTCACCTGAGTGTGTTCCGGCTCATAGACGTCCCAACCGACCATGTCTCTCCAAAACCGAGGTGCCTATTCAGGTGAGCGTATTCCTACCTTGCCAAATCGACGTCATCTCTCCTGGCCGTTGTACAGTGATAAGTGGGGCAGGATATGCCGTGGAAATTCCCTGGGTGCTACCCACACCTCCGGAATATTGTCACCCACACATGATTCCAAATCTCACCTTTGAATTTACCGTGATGCGTGGGGTAAGATGTGGTGGAAATTCCATGGGTGTCATTAGCACTTTCGGAATATTATCGCCCACACATAATACCAAATCTCACTTCTGAGCTTTCAGTGCTACACAGAGCAAGGAATGTGGTGAAAATTCCCTCTGTGGCATCAGCCCTTCCGGGACATTTTCACCCACACACATTTCCAAATGTCACCTCTGAGTATAGCTATGAATGGCGAAAATATAGACAGTGTCACCTCTGAGCATCATTCCACACCCCTTTCCCTGTCGTGGATTCTGGGTAGTTAAAACTGTGATGAAAATGCCAATGCCGTTCGAAAAATTCAACATCGTAAGCCAAGAACTGCCTGGGGTGAGGGTAATGTTTTCACTCTCGTAGGTTTTCCGGAACAGCTACCGACCGCATAGTGTTATCACTATCAATTTTTGCATGCCTTCTGGAAATTGAATAGCGGATCTGCTGGAGCTAAACTTTTCTCCGGAAGCCCAAGCGCCACCGAGTTAGCGGAGGTCAACATCTAGTCAACAGTTTTGAAAAGTGCAATTTTATGGATCTTTCCATGAGCTCTCAAAAGTATGGCTTGAAGGATGCCTGAGCGATTTAGATATCGATGCATGGGTATTTATGCAACGAAATGCACAACGTAGTTTAGGCGACATCAGGTCAGATTGCAAGGTCAGATAAAAGTAAAGTGTTTAGTTGTTTCCATGCTCAGAATTTGCAGGCTAACTATCAAAGCGAAAGGAACCTAATTATATAGCATAGAACGCACTGCGTTCTACAAGTGTGTAATTTTCAGACTGATATCAGGTCATGTCACGATGGCATGTCCCAAACTGTGTACCTCTTCCCCTCTCCGTAGAAATGATAAATTGTTCAAATGGCTTCTGCGCTACATGACCAATGTAGTCAATGCGCCCTAAAGCCCTAATAAATAACTAACTGTTCAAATGGCATTGTTCGTCATTTTAGGCAGCTGAATGGTACCACATGCTTTCATTACATGATTGACACGTCTACTATGTGCACGCAAATGCATGCACACTTTCAAGGTCCTCCCAGGTCAATGACCCAGGTGACTCTGGCTGGTCAAAATTGGTCCTCATTTTGCAGATGATTTGTAGATTCTAGGGTAGTTTTGATGCTGGCTTCAGCACCTGTATTTCCATCTAGCGCCAGAAGTTTAGGAATAACTCATTAGTCATCCTATGTCAATGACTCAGGTGACCTGGAGTAATTCAAGTAAACATTTTGAAAGCAAATTATTTTCTAGGGTAGCTGTCCATGCTGGATTCGAATTTGCCGTTTTCCAGCAGTGGACTAATCATACAAACCGATAAGGTGCGAAATGTGTGTGTACCTCTGAAGGCGGATGAGGTTGCCCAGCCAAATGCATGGCCATCGATCAAGTCATTGAGCACAGTATGCTGCAGCACGTCGCTCCCCACGTGTCTGTTTCACTGGTTCATCGTTCATACCGTGGAATTTACGGAACAATTGCACTTTGGATGGGGAATTTACGGAACAATTATGTTCGAGTGCGGGAAAATATGTTGCTTCTCACGCCTCCTGCGCGTTAGCTTGACCTTCAATTCACATTTCGGTAATACCATGAGGCTCGTGAGAAGGGCATATTGCTATTTGTATCAAGCTGCACTAGAAAATGTCATTTATTTAGCGGATAGAGGTCGAAGACCGCAAATTAGTCATGTTAGTCGGCGGAATCCAGACTTAACATCTTCCGACATCCGACAACATCTTCTGGAGGGTCAACAATAAAAGGTAGAGAACAGTTATGTGCACATCTTAACAGAAGAAGGAAACTGCTACACGCCCATGAAAGCTATCTGTCTTTTTATAGTCCAGAACACAAAATTAGATGGGGAGGAACAAACTTCCCGCCCTCTTCGTCATAAGCATTGTCTGCCAGTAGCAGTTCCTGTGCTAAGCCGTACCCTATCGTACCTGACTATTGCCCTAGGTGTAAGCATGTCGTTGCTTTGGTCCCACTGGGCCAAAGTGGCACGCTCCATTCAGTTTGATGTGAGGCTAGTGGAGTTGTCTTTACGCTAGGGCTACGTTGGGTTGTGATTTAAAATTTGTGATTTCAATTCCTCTCCCACATATTTTTTTTTGTCGGATAGCGAAAAGCAAAATATGGTTCTAAAACCACTGTTCTTGCCAAACTATAGATTTATTCGCGGCAATTCATATAGCGCAACCATTTTTTCACAAGAAAACTTCTAAGGGGTCTTTGTGAGGTGACAGTTCTGAACTCACAATTGCCTGTTCAAATGTGCCTGCTGCTGAATTTTATCGTGTGCTGCTTTTCATGAGATTGTAGTCAAATTGAAATCAAAATTGCAATGGATATGTCTAAGGACAAAAGAAAACATATTATTCCCCATGAGTTAAAATCGAATCAGATTCAAAATGCTCCGATATTGTTGATGATGTAATTGTTATTCAATGTCAATCAGGCCAGCCATAACGTGTGACTTCTCGGGCGCACTTCAAACAATTTCTGCAATTTTCTACCTGCTTCTGAAATGTTTGCATCCTTAGCGTCTTTGCTATTCCAGATCGAGCGCCGAGACCCCGCCCCCACCACACCACTTTCATGTATGATGTGAACGGAGCCCTGCACGAGGTGCGCTAACTCACATAACGACACGCATGAGCACGTCAGGCACACTCCCAAAGGCTGTCTCACACATGCAGGGCGGATATTGCACCGCTACAAGTATTGCATTTGCCGTTCACGTATCCAGGGAGTGAAGAAAAAACCAAGTGTCACGTGAAGCTGCTTGTGTCTGCACATATTTGCAGGTTTCTCGATTTCTATGGCTTTTAGTGTAACGTCACGCTTAAAATATAACAATTCTTGAACCCAAATGCATCTAATCCTGAAGACAGTTATTGAACTTTTTACGACATAGTCCGTTATGATTAAATATGGTGCCTTTCAAAAACTATTTTCCTTGCATTCTGAATACCCTACTGACACTCACTGCGCCTTTTGCGTTTGCAACAACACCAATGTTTCTCAATTCAGACGTGCTCTTTTGCCCATTTGGCACCACCAATGTTTTGTCAATTTGCTGAAGCGGCATAATTTGGCACCATTTGATACCTTCCTTCAATCCTTCAACATCGTCTCATGATAAGTTGCTCATTCGACGTGCTTTAGTGGGTGTGGACTGTTGTGTGCATAAAGAAACTTGGCATGAGCAGTGTAAATGATTTTATCTGCATTCGATATCCATGGGTACAAAGCCATGCCACTCGGACCTGGTTGTACATTCAATACCCATGGGCACAAAGTCATGCAACTCGGATTTGTTTATACATTCGAAACCAATGCATTGCTTTCGAATGCAATCCAACCAATCCCTTGCAATGGATACAAAGGCGTGCCAATCGAATTTTACATTCGATACCCATGGGCACAAAGCCATGCCAGGTCGGTTATTGGTTTTACGACACATCGACCGTTGAGTCATGTAGCGTTGCCAATCTCTCACGCCGATTGGCCGCGGGCGAAGAGTAGTGACAGGTGAGACTCGAACCCACAACCTTTCGATTGTGAGACGGGCAACTTACCCCTTGACTACTCGTCCCCGCAAAGCCATTCCACCAGGACCTGCCTGCATATTCGATCGGGGGACGCACTTGATACGGCCTGGGCGCGATACAGCCAGTGTGAAATCGGAGAAGAGTAATCGGAGTTTATCCAAGGCACTGCTCGGTTTACAGTCTGGCTTACCATGTTGACATGGTACGGTGCCGCCAGGGCTTGGAGATTTGGAGCGAGACGAGGAGGAAATGCGTGCACAGCCAGTCTGTCGCTTGAGATTATTCGGCAACACATGTGCATTGTACGGTCTGTTCTTTGGTTTCCATGCATTAAATGTGCTCGGAGTTGGTTCAGTAATGCGTTTGTTGTCTGCGTCTGATCCCCACATGACTAGACATAAATACACAAAACACGTTTTTATGTTCACCGGGATGCTGCCAGGTATAAGGTACTGAAGCACATTGGGAACCGTAGATGTCCTGTCCGTCCCCTCAAAGTCACAACTGGATATTCATGAGCATCATGCATTTCGCTTATGACGAGAATGATGATGTATGAAGGCGCCATTCGTGGTCTCACCTTCAATCTTGTCTTCGTTTCATTAATTCACCTTTATTCTCATTTAGGCACATTATCGGCTCTCGTTCTTCTGTGCCATCGTCAACGCCATATGATTTAACCATTGAATCTACATTATTATTTCTTACTTTGTTTAACATCTGCTTTCATTTTATGTGATTTATTTTTCCATTTTCTTTCTTGCGGCCGCATTCCAGGCAATTTGCACACACGCAAGTCCGTATATATATATATATATATATATATATATATATATATATATATATATATATATATATATATATATATATATATATATATATATATAATAAATATATATATATATATATATATATATATATATATATATATAATATATGCATATATATAAGCATATACAAATATATATATATACATATGTATTAATTCCTGAACTGTGAGGGGACCACAGCATTGATGCATAATGCGATATTTGGAAACGTTCTGGCACTTTAGGTAGAGTCGTTTATTTCTTTTCAGAAGCTCGAGCTCCTCCAATGCACGTCTAGGTATCGTCCCAGTATTCTTATTTCAACACGGTGCCTTTCACGCACTCCTTCCAATGTTTGTGATCACCAACAACTTCAACACTGTGCCATGCCCCTTAATATTTGAAGTTACCGACTAGTATATAATTATAAATTCAACATGAACTTCAGTAATGTTCAAGTATGCTCAATTTTCCTCCATGACTTGCAATAATCTACACAATTTATAATGGCACAATGATTTCCAAGAATTCCACTAGTGCATCGAAGGCACGGAAGTGTAAAACGTGGATGGATAAACACGTTTTCTTTTGGTTTCACAATAGACGCAGCGCCTTCCGCAGGTGCGCGACACAGGTGCAGTTATTACCGCCGCGTGCCGTGGTCGGTGCCGAAAATGCCGCGCGCCAGCCGCGCCAGCCTGCCGGTGGCCGGGTGTTGTTGTGGCCAGCGCTGTCCCGGCGGCAGGGCCGGCGCGACACCCCAGCGCGCGCGCCGACGCCGATTGGCGCTGCGTCGCCGCCGACGACCCAACATGGCGGCGGCCGCGCGGGCATCGATCGGGCATCGGCGGCGGCGGCGGAAAAAACCGGCCGCCGCACCGCCGGACGCACGGCACACAGTCGCCGACCGGACAAAATGGTGGCCGACGCGAGTTGTCAACAAGAGGCGCCGCCGGCGACGGTGCCCGGCTGGCAGCCAGCCGCCGGCGCTACCGGGGCCTCGCACCTTCTGGCTGGGGGCTGGATATTGACATCGAGTCAGGACTGGGTGGCACATTTTGCCTGCTCTCCGGACCCCGTGCTTTCATTGTCCGCCGATCGGTTGTCGACAGAGCACGCACTCCGGCGGAGCGCAGGCGCACGTCTCACACACGAACGGCAGGCTGACAGGCTGACAGGCTGACTGCTGGCAATGTGATACGTCGCGGTGACAGGCAAGGCGCGCCTGACGCTCTCCGGTAGCTGTTCTGAGTGTGTCGACCTAGAGCAGTTTGGGACCCATGCTATGCTTCACACGTTCGAAGTGGTAGATCAGCCAATATAGTCTTATCCGGCTTGGCTGCAAGCCACAGGAGAATGCCATCTCATGGCATGCGATAAACATTTGACTGGAACAAATCTGAGCATATCATACCGCTGGGTTTCTGTTTTCTACGGCAAACTAATCAATTATCCATTGTTTACATTGGTGGAAGGACAAAATAAGAAGAAAGCGATATCGTATTTGCCCTGCGAAAACGTTTATTTCATTCATTCAGTGCGTTCTAGTTCATTTGCGGACGCTTTTGCTTTGGCGGATAATACGGCTACCGGATGTCACTTGGCTATACGGTTACCGGACTCCACTTGGCTACCCTGATTGCGTCACCTCCTATCGGCATCGGCAGAAGGCTCATGGAAGTCGCCAGTATAGGAGACGGGGATGCGTCCACTCAAGCTACGTGTAATTTAGCATTGCGCCTACTGCATGCAAAAATCCTACCTTAAATGCCTCTCGTCTCCCTTTCATATATTCAAAATAATTGGTGACGGCCATGATGCGGCCGCGTTTCCATTGTTGATACAGATGGACGGATTCAGGAATTGCCATTGGAAGACTTGTCTGGAAGGCCGTGCACTTTTTTCGAGGTGTGCCACTGCGACAAGGTTAGCATATATAATTTCTGCTGTCCCAGAAAAAAATGCGAAAGGAAAACTACCGAAACATGCGAACGCTCACACCTGCGACGCCGAATGGCGTCCAATTATCTGGCCCAACTTTTGTCCATTTTCTTCGTTTTTGCTTGTCAAAAACTCGCTTCATCGTATTTTCTGTTCCAACTTCTTGTGAATCTAGATACTCGCAACATCTATAGCTTCCATGCATATGACATGAACCAAATATAATTGGGACTGTATTTTCGTTGTTGAGGTGGTGGCCAAAGTTACCCGAATAAGTCCAAATTGTGTGCCACATCAGAACTCTCATTCTATATTTGGCAATTTTAGCTACGGATCTGACATCCTTGATCCAAACTGCACGTAAACACTACTCTTCAATGACACGAACGAAATGTAACAGTCTGACAACGCAGCAAAGAGAGACCGAAGAGGAATTTGAAGCGAATCTGACTGCTGAACCTGAAGGCACTCTGAACTGAAGCGGCTAGAACCATCATCTGATTTACCAAATTAACTCAAGCTCTCATTCCCTAATTAAGTACTTAAAGACCGGGTATAATTGAAGCAAACTTGCACTTGGAAGCAAAATAATGGGTGCTAATATTGACCATCGAAATATGAGATTTGTTTTCTAGCACAATAGTGTTTTCAAGCTCTGACTTCGTCCTACTTCGTCATACGATCACATTCAACCTAAATAATATCGCTTCTGATTTATTCAAGTTCATACTGGTAGTACAATTATGGCTTAATTTATTCCTCCGAAAACGTTCTGTTAAAAAAAACGCAATGCGAAATATTTCATCGGCGGCAATATATCACCGGTCGATTCCACATTATCAGTGCAGCACGTCTTGATATTTCTGCCTGCATCACAGATGTCAGCAAGAAAACAAGTTGTAAGTAAATAAGTCCTGGTGTTGGGCAAACATTTCCCAGATGGACCGAAGTCGTGGCAAATGACTGGGGCCGGTTTTCACCTTCTACCGTCCGACCGTTCCACCGCACCGACGGTTACTGTTGGTGCGCTTTTAGTGGCTGCCCATATCGCATCTGTCTCGCTTCTTACCACATATCCAACCCGCTCTTGCATGTCTGGTCTCATAAGCCTTTTTATGGCATCTGATAGCTTAGAAGTCGTCTCTCTTGCCAGCCGTCCCTTAAAAGTCGTCTCTTGGTTCAGAACAAGCCACACATGAATGCAACATGTTCCTCATATCGCGTGCAATATTGCAATCGATATGTGCCGATCAGTGGTTTTGCGTCGCATTGACTGTTGTGGTCTTGTAGCGCCGTCAACTCACTCCGATTGGCTGCGGACGAAAATCAGCAACAAGTGAAACTCGCCTTCACGATCTTTCAGTTTGGATTCGGGCGTTCTACCTGCAGGTTACTTACCCCAATCAATATGCGTGGTTTTCACTTGAATCTAAGCTAACGAGCGTAGCTGATATGCGCGGTTATGTTGCATCGCTTAATGGAATGGCCGCAAAGTATGTTCTAATATGACCATTTTGACTTGCAATCCCTCGGAAAGTATCGGCAGCCTACATAGCGCTCTTAGAGCGTCCCAAGCTACGACCGAACCAAGCTTGTATCGCTTCTGGCGGTGGTCAACCCTGCCATTCCCGCTTCCGACGACCAGGGCCGCCTCTGTTGCGCAACAGGCGGCGGTCGGTCCTGCTTGTCACTCCTCCGGTCTCTCCGATCGCTTCTGAACACTAGCCTTGTTTCCATGCCAGGTTTGAATTGGGATTGGATTTCAACAATGAATCGAATCCGGATTACAAGGAGCGTTTCAATGACCATTCGCGAGGAAATCAAGACTACATGTAGGATTTTCGAATCAGGATTTGGTGGGGAATTCCGGATTTGCTGACAGCTGCGGCGCACGTGCAACATTTCCCTTAAAAACGTATGCCACATCGGCGTGGGCTGCGTCATTGGATGATAGACTCGAAGAGGGCTTGCTGTTATTTGTGAATGTATAATGTTATATTTTATTATATTATATTTAATATTATATTCTATGTTATATTATAAACCCGGCCACCCTTCACCAAAAACCTTCCAAAAACAACGCCAGCCCCAACGACAGGGGAAGCAGGAAAAGGGCGAGAAGTGAATGCTACCATATGCTTCCAACTCCTGGGAAATCCGGATTTACTCGGGAAATCTTCTTTCCAAGCCGGATTCGGAAATCTAGTCCAGTTGGCTGACGAAGACGTTCCCATGACTTCGGATATCCGGATTGGTAAGGAAATCCGGTTTTGCTAGTGTCATGGGAACGGGGCTACTGTCTTTCTCGGCTCTGACGGTTCAAGTTTCCCCGTTGTGCAACAGCCTGTTGTGCCCTGCTTACCCTGTCTTCACTGCTTACCCTGCCCACCCTGCCAACCTCGCCTAACCTGCCTACCTTGCTTACCCTGCCTACCTGCCTACCCTGTTTTCACTGCCTGCCCTACCTACCCCGCCTGCCCTGTCTACCCTGTCTACCCTGTCTGCTACGTCTGCCATGCCTACCCCTGTCTACTTTGTCTACTCTGTCTACCATGCCTACCCTACCTATCCTGCCAACCTTGTCTACCCTGCCTTCCTTGCCTACCCTGTCTAACATTGCGGGAAGATAGCAGACAATGCCGGCTGCTTACGTTTGTCATTTAATGTACAAACATGAATATGTCGAATGTAAGTTGAGGTTTTTTGCATTCGAGCTACTATGCCGGAACGGAAACGCACACCCAAAATTTGAATACACTGGATCGAATTTTCGACGTTAAAAAAATACTTTCGAAATTATTGCACCTGCACGATCCAAGTAGGTATATGTCAGCACATGCTGCCATGTGAGCGCAATAGCGGTCGGTCCAGAAGTGACCTGTTATGGTAGCGTCCGCGACCCCGTGCCTATAGCAGAGGATCCCCATCCGAACCGCACAGCCCGCCTCTTGTCTCCATCCGTCCAGCATCCTTAATAGCGCCTTGTGCTGGTAAAAATAACTCGTAGTTAGTAGCTTCTACGCCCTCTTGTAGTACGATCGAGCATCGACACATTCAAGTTTTCAGTCTTTAGTTGCCTTCAACTAAGGATGCAGCTTAGCTAGACCTCAATTTCAACTCAAACCAAAGTGAAATATAGACCCGAAGGCACCCAATCACTACGGGGGAAAGTCGTGCTTCCGTGCAATATTACGGAAGCATTTAATTTTTGAAGAGCCGCGAAAAGTACTGCGCAGATAAACAATCAATGGGCAAACACACGTTACGATCAAATTAAGACCAAGTCTAAGGTTGACTTACTCAAATTGATTCGGACTAGCTGACCCATAATGCAAACATACTAGACTGAACATACAAGTAGGCTACGAGGAGTGGGGTGGGGTGGGGGGAATATGACCAGGAGTGTAATATTATCTTTAGCTACATTAATCTTCCTTTTATTCATCTGCATCAGCACAATTGCAAAACCTTCGCATTGAACATGGTGCGTACCAGATAAAGGCACAACCTTCAACTCCTTCCGACACCTCGAACGTCTTTTCAGCTCCCCATCGCTGGCTAGTCCACACATGAGCGTCATATTACCCGTCATATTCCTCAGCTACTACGCATTGAAATGGCGAGGCGAGACCCCTCTGAAACCACGGAGCATGCTCAGCTGGGCAGAGTTTTCTACTCGGATATGGCCTAAACTAATATGATAAGAAATGCTCTACCGGCCACAGCCAGTTCAGAACATCTTAAGCACTTCAATAACGCAGTGGTTAAAGAAGCAACGTGGATCGGATAAGCTCAGAGTTAGATTTGTGCTACTACTCTCAGTGGCGGTGATTCTGATCGAGTTTCAGCATCAATTTGGCTGGACTCCCACTCACTGGGCATCAGGCAGAAGACCAGCCGAGCATGCCGCTGATTATGATAATTAACTGAACTGATTATGCTGCTGCACGCTCATACCGCCGTTCATCTTCTTCAAACCGTTCTGCTAGAAGCAGGACAAACATTCTCCGGTCCTGATAGTGTGTACTTTTGCCTCCTTAACCAGAACGGTAACTTGCTCATCATCTACGTTGCACGTTTGAAGTTAGGTTAAGGGTTTTTACGTGAGTAGTCTTTAATTATTCGGTGCATAGACAGGAGGATTCTTGCAAATACAGTTCGTTTTGTAATGCTCTTCCGCCCGCAGATTTTATGTTTCGTGTTTTATAAATGACAACAGGCTTAATGATGCATGTCCGATGAAAGTTGGATGAATGAAAATGGCATACAATCTTGCAATCGAAGATTAGAAGAGGAAAATCTGAGGCAAATCAGGATATTGAGGTCATATCTGATAATTTTCTTTCAAATATAGAGGTCACGCAATAGCCACCAGTATTAAGATAAATGTTAATTGGCCACGAAGAAAAGCGCATGCATGAGCTTCAAGCCTTTCCTATATTATTGTGGATAAACCGAATGGTAAGTCATAGTTCGGCTTTGCGCTCCTTTTGGTTATTTTGTGGATGCAGGGAGATTAGTTTACCATATTCTCCATAAGCGTAGCTCAATTGCATTTCGAATTGGGTATATTCCTATCCTTTAGAATGTGGACGTAGATTACAAGCATATCTACGTGGTCATTGAGAATAGAGGACAAATTGAACAATGCTTAAAAAAAGAATATTCCGCATTCACAAAATTTGCTGAAGGTGACCGCAGTCAATAGTCAATATAGGTGGTGGGTGGGGAGAGGAGTTCTGGACACTCCACGAAACCCAACAGGCTAAACATAGGCCAAATTGAGATTTTCTTCCAAGAGGAACACATGGAATCGAAGAAAAGATTTGCTTTAGCGCACAGACGAAACGATGAAGGCAGAGTATGCGAGCCAATGGATCTGACCGAGCTCGTGGGGGGGGGGGAGGGTAGATGCGTGGGTTGCAGCAGCCCGGGACGGATAATAGGAGATGCCGACTGCGCGAAGTTTGCAGTACACAAATGTCAGACATTGCACTGGACAGAGTGACTGCGCGCTGCATATATTGTGATGTAGATGGTGCTGCACTCAAACAGGGCTTCCGGAAATGTATCCAATTGTTATCTTAGTCAGTTCCAGTCCTAGTCGGTCATGCTTTGCTCTGCGTCAATTCCACTTTATACTAAGGGCGACTTTACCTTGCCGTTTTTTCCAGTGCCTCCAAATTACTGTAGGAACAGGCAGATGTAATGTACTCCAAATTTGTTGAGCTTCCAGGATGTGAAAAAGATTGGCTTATGATCAGTTGCCGTGCTGCAGTTTCCTTACCACGTCATCCCTAAAATAGTTTGGCATGCTTCCAGCTCGGCATTCGGATTTGGCATTAGTGGCAGATCACATACGCACGCGCGTTCTAGACAAACGCATTTGAAAATAGCCAGTTTAATGCATTTGGAGAATAACCAATTGAATGCAATTCAGAATAACCAGTGGAAACCAGTTGGAGAATATTCAGTTGGACCATTTGGAGAATAACCAGTTGAACGCAGTTGGAAAATAACCGAGGAAGGTAATCACTGAAAATTACTCTTCTTGTTTATCCCCGTAAAAACCTTAACCTATTAGCCGCTGAACCTAGAGCGGATTCTGCGCACACCGCATCGTGTGTCGAGTTTTCCCGTTCAGTTTCGACCAGCCTCAGAAACGTGTCTTTGACGTGAAATGTTGGTCGGCTAGCCATCCCTCCCTCCTGTGCGGCTGGGTCTCCAGCCATCTGCCAGTGGTCATCACCTCCGTCAATACCGGAAATGGACCGTTTGCTGAGTAGCCCGACCCTCCTTCCGGACGTTGCGTGGCACCAATCCACCTGAAAGCCCCAATGCACGTCCAGGCTTCTTTGTCGTTGCACCGTCCCACTCTGGGACCTTTCTTGCCATTCATACAGAGCCTGTCGTGGCCACCGGTCGGTCTGTCGTGGCCACCGGTCGGTCTGTAGTGGCCACCGGTCGGTCTGTCGTGGCCACCGGTCGGTCTGTCGTGGCCACCGGTCGGTCTGCGCCACCGGTCGGTCTGTCGTGGCCACCGGTCGGTCTGTCGTGGCCACCGGTCGGTCTGTCGTGGCCACCGGTCGGTCTGTCGTGGCCACCGGTCGTCTGTCGTGGCCACCGGTCAGTCCTGGCGTCCGTGGCCACCGGTCGGTCTGTCGTGGCCACCGGTCGGTCTATAGTGGCCACCGGTCTGGCTGTCGCACGGTCCTGTCGTGGCCACCGGTCGGTCTATAGTGGCCACCGGTCGGTCTGTCGTGGCCACCGGTCGGTCTATCGTGGCCACCGGTCGGTCTGTCGTGGCCACCGGTCGGTCTGTCGTGGCCACCGGTCGGTCTATAGTGGCCACCGGTCGGTCTATAGTGGCCACCGGTCGGTCTGTCGTGGCCACCGGTCGGTCTGTCGTGGCCACCGGTCGGTCTATAGTGGCCACCGGTCGGTCTGTCGTGGCCACCGGTCGGTCTGTCGTGGCCACCGGTCGGTCTATCGTGGCCACCGGTCGGTCTGTCGTGGCCACCGGTCGTCTGTCATAGTGGCCACCGGTCGGTCTGTCGTGGCCACCGGTCGGTCTGTAGTGGCCACCGGTCGGTCTGTCGTGGCCACCGGTCGGTCTGTCGTGGCCACCGGTCGGTCTATAGTGGCCACCGGTCGGTCTGTCGTGGCCACCGGTCGGTCTATAGTGGCCACCGGTCGGTCTATAGTGGCCACCGGTCGGTCTGTCGTGGCCACCGGTCGGTCTATAGTGGCCACCGGTCGGTCTATAGTGGCCACCGGTCGGTCTGTCGTGGCCACCGGTCGGTCTGTCGTGGCCACCGGTCGGTCTGTCGTGGCCACCGGTCGGTCTGTCGTGGCCACCGGTCGGTCTGTCGTGGCCACCGGTCAGTCTGTCGTGGCCACCGGTCGGTCTGTCGTGGCCACCGGTCGGTCTATAGTCGTGGCCACCGGTCGGTCTGTCGTGGCCAACGGTCGGTCTGTCGTGGCCACCGGTCGGTCTATAGTGGCCACCGGTCGGTCTGTCGTGGCCACCGGTCGGTCTGTCGTGGCCACCGGTCAGTCTGTCGTGGCCACCGGTCGGTCTGTCGTGGCCACCGGTCGGTCTGTAATGGCCACCGGTCGGTCTGTCGTGGCCACCGGTCGGTCTGTCGTGGCCACCGGTCGGTCTGTCGTGGCCACCGGTCGGTCTGTCGTGGCCACCGGTCGGTCTGTCGTGGCCACCGGTCGGTCTATAGTGGCCACCGGTCGGTCTATAGTGGCCACCGGTCGGTCTGTCGTGGCCACCGGTCGGTCTGTCGTGGCCACCGGTCGGTCGTTGTCGTGGGTTGTCGTGGCCACCGGTCGGTCTATAGTGCCACGGTGGCCACCGGTCGGTCGTCTATGTGGCCACCGGTCGCTGGCCACCGGTCGGTCTTGTCGTGGCCACCGGTCGGTCTATATGTGGCCACCGGTCGGTCTATAGTGGCCACCGGTCGGTCTGTCGCGGTCTTCGGCCACCGGTCGGTCTGTCGTGGCCACCGGTCGGTCTGTCGTGGCCACCGGTCGGTCTGCCCCCGGTCGCCGTCTTAGTGGCCACCGGTTTGGCCACCGGTCGGTCTATAGTGGCCACCGGTCGGTCTATAGTGGCCACCGGTCTGTCTGTCGTGGCCACCGGTCGGGTCGGTCTGTCGTCGACGGTCTGTTGCCACTCCGCTGGTACGGTGTAACCTGTGGCCGTAGTGTAGACGCAGTACGGGACGTCACGTACGGAGACTACCTTCTCACATGGGTCACACCTGCACGCCGCTGTATGCCGCCGTGTTTTCCCGCAGTCCTTGTCTCTTCTCTACATGTGGCCATGTCTTCAACAGTCAGTTCGGGCAAAGTACGTGTTGACGCCCGACACATACAAAGTGTCGCCGAACGTACGCAAAATAGTTTGTTCAGTTCATTCACGCATGAACAGAAATCGAAATATGCACACTCCAATTCCACATATATTAGTATATATATATATATATATATATATATATATATATATATATATATATATATATATATATATATATATATATAAGCATAAATATATAAATATGTACATATAAATATATATACATAAATATATATATGAATTACTTCTGGTTACTGGCAATTATTACACAGTATATATCAAGCTTGAACAGGTGATCATTTTTAGTGGACGCCTGTAACAAGTGATGCTCAGCGACACTTGCTGACAAACATGGCCCACAAATGACTCGGACATAACTTTGCACAAAGCCCACGACGGCTGGTGCGGACAACAGGAGCCACCTGGAGAGTTCCACTCCGGCCAGCAGCAGAGATCGACTGGTGGCGTCGTTCCACACTGGCCACCTGCAGAGATCAACTGGTGGCGTCGTTCTAAGGGCGTCGTTCTACATCGGCCACCAGCAGAGATCGACTGGTGGCGTCGTTCCACACTGGCCACCGGCAGAGATCAACTGGTGGCGTCGTTCTACATTGGCCACCGGCAGAGATCGACTGGTGGCGTCGTTCTACACTGGCCACCGGCAGAGATCGACTGGTGGCGCCTCCCAGATCGACTGGTGGCGTCGTTCTACACTGGCCACCAGAGATCACTGGTGGCATAACTAGTGGCGTCGTTCTACGATGACCACCTGCAGAGATCGACTGGTGGCGTCGTTCTACACTGGCCACCGGCAGAGATCGACTGGTGGCGTCGTTCCACACTGGCCACCGGCAGAGATCGGCTGGTGGCGTCGCTACCCGGCGGCCTTGCCAGACGAATAACGAGCCGAAAATCGTCGTCGGGGCGACGTGAGCCGTCGCCAGAGTGGTCCCATCTATCGCCGCCAGCGGCGGCTCGCCGCCAGATATGCGCGTCATTAGTCGGCTGTCGGTCGCGTCGTCCGCGCGCCATTTTCTTGTGCCGGCGCGCGGCCCGATATTGATGCGGTTATCGACGCCGCCGACGCGTCGGTCGCCGGTCGACGCCGAGCGGCTCCATTTTTCGGCGGCGGCGATCGGCTAGATTTGCCGGGCGCGACGATGAGCGCAGAGTGCGCCCGCGAGCGGACGGATCGGCGACCGATCTGGCGGGGGCGGCTGCGTGGGTGGCCGCGGTCCGGGGCGACGAGCGGCAGGTTCCGGCTGCAGGCGGTTTGCGTCATACATGCAACATGCTAAGGGGGGGGGGGGGGGCGGGTCTCCATAGGAACAAAAAATGCAACAGATGAAGCGAGACATTTTGAGATTTTCACCACGCAAGACCAGTTAGTTAGTTAGTTATTAGGAGTTTAGGGCGCATCGACTACATTGGTCATGTAGCGACCAACCACGCAAGACCAGAAATTTTCGACTCGCAATGCGCGCCGAAAGCAATCTCTATTTCACGGCATTTTTTTGGTCGTACCCCTCAAGTAAATCATGGCTGCGCCCCGGCATGCATGTGACTGGTATCGCGCTGGGAAGGAGAACCGGGACATGCTTCACATATTTAGATTCAGGGGACGTTACACTGCAACAACGTTTCTGGAAATGTATGCAATTATCATCTTATTGAGATCCAGTCTAAGCCGGTTTCATCCTGCCGTGTCTCTACTCAACGACATATTTTCTGCACTTTTTCCATACCCCCGCCCCCACACCCATTGCCGTCGGGTAAGGCCAGAAGCACAGCTAATGACAACGGTCACCCAGAAGGAGCCAACCGGCCATCGGTGCAGACAGGTCGAAGGTCGAAGGTCGAAGAGTACAGACGTGAGCGCACCATAAGGCCCCGGGTGTGTGCTGCTCAGAACTTGCAGCCAGTTAGTGGTGTCCAAAGTTTCAGACGGCGTCCGTGTGGAATGGAATCCGTCACTCACCGATTCGGCGGTGCAGCCTATATGTGCTGGCGGTGCAGCCGCGGTTCGGATTCACCGCAGAGGTAGATCTCAGGCACTGACAGTGCCAGTTGCGGTTTGTAAACACCAGGCGTAAGTGGGCGTGCCCGGAGCGTGGCAATTTCATCCTCAGTCGGACTTGATCATCAGTCGGAAATTAGCCCTAAAACGTCGGATGTTGGTAGATCATGACCGTTGTCCACGGGACAATAGCATGTGTTTGCACTTTTTGATCGATGCTACCATAATCATGGATATTGTCCCGCAACAAATGCGGCGGCCATATTTACCTCCTAGTTCAAGCATTTACATGACGTTTAACATGCACGGCGAGAATATACACGAGGAAAGGCAGAATATACTCCCAGTGCAATCCGTGCTCCCGTCCTGAGTGCCGGTTCACCAAGCAGCGGCGCTCGCCTGTCCGCGCCTGTCCGCGCCTGTCCGCGTCTGTCTGCGTCTGTCTGCGCCTGTCTGTGGCTGTCTGTGCATGTCCGCGCCTGTCCGCGCCTGCCCGAGCCTTTCCGCGCCTGTCTGCGCCTGCACGCGCCTGTCCGCGCCTGTCTGCGCCTGTCTACTTCTGTCCGCGCCTGTCCGCGGCTGCCCGCGCCTGTCTGCGCCTGCACGCCCCTGTCCGCGCCTGTCCGCGGCTGCCCGCGCCTGTCTGCGCCTGTCCGCGCCTGTCTGCGCCTGTACACCCCTGCCCGCGCCTGTCCGCGTCTGCGTGCGCCTGTCCACGCCTGTCTGCGCCTGTCCGCGCCTATTCACGCCTGCCTGCGCCTGCACGCGCCTGTCCGCGCCTGTCTGCACCTGCCCGCGCCTGTCTGCGCCTGTACACCACTGCCCGCGCCTGTCCGCGTCTGCCTGCGTCTGTCCGCGCCTGTCCGCGCCTGTCTGCGCCTGTCCGCGCCTGTCCGCGCCTGTCCGCGCCTGTCCGCGCCTGTCCGCGCCTGTCCGCGCCTGTCCGCGCCTGTCCGCGCCTGTCCGCGCCTGTCCACGCCTGCGCCTGTCCGCGCCTCTGCGCCGCGTCGCCGGCGGCTGGCGCACAGTCTACGCCGGCGGTGCGCACAGTTGCGCAGCTGCTGACCTACCCCAGGTCGGCGGCGGCTGTCGGCCAGACGGCGTGTCGGCTCGGCTATCGACTGGTGTCTGGCAGCGCCGCCGGCGGCGCCCTAATCGAATTACCGCCGGCATCGCGCACCGCACGGACTGTGCCGCCCGTCCGCCGCCGAGGGGAGCGGGAGAGAGAGAAGGGGAGAGAGATGGAGAGAGAGAGGGAGAGAGAGAGGGAGAGAGAGAGAGGGGAGAGAGAGAGAGAGGGAGAGAGAGAGGGAGAGAGAGGGAGAGAGAGAGAGAGAGGGGAGAGAGGGAGAGAGAGACAGAGGGGAGAGAGAGGGAGAGAGAGGGAGGGAGAGAGAGAGAAAGAGGGAGAGGGAGAGAGAGGGAGAGAGAGGGAGAGAGAGCATTAGAGAGCAAAAGATTAGAAGGGGAACATAAGAAGAGAAATTAAAAATATAAGAACTAGATGGAGCAATATGATATAGAAGGGGTACATATATAAGTACAGATGAATATATATATATATATATATATATATATATATATATATATAATATATATATATATATATATATATCCATTTATATAATATATATGAATATAAACGAGATGCAGATATCACGAGACAAAGTGCGGAAATGTTAAGTAGTTAAAAAGGGAAGAAAGAACGAAAGCAACGTCACAAAGCTAGCGAAAAGAAGTGATGCTAAAGAAAGCGAGACGGAACGGAGCGGATGACAGAGAAAGAGTACTAAAGATGCAGACTGAAGAAATGATGTGAGCACGCTGCAGTCAAGCAACGCATGTTCTGGTACACGAGAATGCTAGTATGTTGTTAATGGTACGCTCCAATTACATGGTGATTACAAAAATGGCAAAAGCTGAACAAGTACGGTTTAACACTTTCAACTGAAATCAGCCGAACGGACGCGAATCATTTTCCACCTAATTAAACTAGCAAACTGCTATAGCTTGCAGTTGCTGCTAATATTACGTGTCCATTTATCGGTACATTAGCTGCCCATATCTTTTGGATATTCTCTATCACAGCTGTCAATGCTGTCATACATTCATCACCCACTGGTACCGAAATTAAAATTGGCTTCGTTCTTGTTACTTTCTGAAACCATTATTAGTTTTCCCCGGTATATTTCGCTTGGCGTTTCTCAACTTTCATTTGAAGACGTCCTGTGTTATGCAAATGTTTCCTTTCTTAGACAGTGATCTTAAGTGATTCTAAAGGCTTACGATCCGAAATGCCTGAGTAACAGTCGTGGCACCGCAGCATTACTATGCAGCATACACCAATTACCCGTCCTACAGCTAAACCATTACTCGGACAATGCGGGGGGGGGTGCTTTGCTCTTTAATAATCGTTTCATATATTGCCCAAGATGCGTTTGTTGTTTTAAGGATTGTGTCAGTGTGCATGTGCCGCTAATGCATTTTGTGATAATCGTACGGATCTTTTAAATCAGGCATATAGCATATAAAATGCATGCGATGCCAGGGAAATGGCATGTCAAACGGTGGCACAATCGGATGTGATGGCAATTCTAATAGCTGCAATTGAAACTTGGACGAGCACGACGTGCAGTCTACACAAATAATGGGAAACGAGGGGCATCCATGCATGTCTATCATTCCCAATGCGCTACAATTTCAGGACACTTATGCCGGCACATACCAATGACAAACATAGCGAAAGGCCGGTATTGAAAGCTTGCAGTGTGACACACGTGCGTCAAGTATAAATTGTTGATAGTCGGCGTTTGCTGGGTTCTAAGCTGCCAGACTGTCGCTGCCAACTTTGGCGAAAGTGCTGGAATAGTTTCTGCGCGTGTTATTAACGACGAATTTCCGAGTCGAATCGACCCACGCTGGAAGGCGGTTCATTAGTGGGGTGTTCGGCATTGGTGTGCGATCTGGATTCGCCCCACTTAGCTCAAAGACCGCAGCTGGAGCGTGTCTCGGGTCAACTAGTGGTGCGCTGTTGCGGCACTGTGTGCCATTTTGATCCGGGGAAGTGTGAAACACCAGTGGCGACGCCCAGCAATCATCGATGGTATAGCGGGGTCATTTGCGTCAGCTTGAAATGCGCTGCTAAATAACGCATACTCACAGGATTCGTCACAGCACAGCATTGCCCCAGGTCAAGTTAAGCTCGGCGGTCATCACCGTGAATCCTGTGGATGTGGGCATTACTCAAGTGGTCATCGTGCTCACCGAAACACAACACTCACTCTTGAGAGGGTGCAGGGACCTGTGAATTTCACGAACCGGCGAAAGGAAAACAGCCCAACGAACTGAAATTCGCCGATTTTTCTCCTTCATTGATTTGACAATTGCAGATGTTTTGCGCCCATATCGTGCAAGGTCACTGGTCTAGCCTGAGTTCAGCGAAACCAAATGTGGAATCGTCCTGCCATTCGTGACATTGCAGGAATCCTACGGATTTCTTTAAACTTGCAGTACCAGCAGAATGTCCCACCATTAACATCTGGTTTATCAGGCCTTATCGGGAGCCGATACAGTGAGTTGGTGATGATTCTGCTTCGGGGCGTTGTCGCCACCTTGCTTATTTACTAAGATCATACATATTTATTGGCACATATAAAGTCAAGTGGCAAAATCGCACCTAATGAAAAATGAAAAACGGTAAATGTCTCGAGCGGCGCTAGTGGCGAACCCGGAATCTTTGGTACCCAGAGGCCAACACCTTAACTACCCGACCATCCTCGCCTCCATTCCGGTCAATTAAATCCAGCCAACACTCTCGAACGAAATTGATCTCAAGATATGGTAATGCACCGACAATAAAGCCTCGCCGTCAGCTTCGATGTGGTATATCTGGTTTCTTCGTTCAAATTTCGCGCCAAGAATACGGTAGAGTGACCCGAATGCCAAGGACGTTACTTGAGGTCACATGAAGTGGTTTGAGGCCACACGAGATAACCCTAGGTCTTTGAACTCATTGTGGTTCTTCGACCAAGTAAAAAAATCATATTACAGTGGGTCTGCCACTGCGATAAAAAGCCAAAGATCAAATATTGCTAACATCAACCATCGCTGATGCATGTTGAACATATTGACCTGTACTGCGCGGGTTAAGGAACTTACCGCTAAGCATACGACGTTGCATGAAAATAGTCGGTCTCCATAGGGAGAACACATAACCAATTTGTTTGGGTCTTTCAATGGTACCTAATCGCAAAGCCAATCCTTCAAATTCAACCGTGAACACAAATATCTCGATCTTTCCGGTTCATAAATGTTCGCTGTTCGGATTGTAGGTCACATAAAATAGCTTCTAACGCCAACTCCATCAACTAAACGCTCGGAACAATGCTTCGTTCGTTGCTAAAATGCTTCTAGGTTCGAAGCACTGCCATTCGTTCAAATATGCATGCAATGCCATACCTATCCAATGGCAAGCTTGTCTCCTCCGTAACGACTTTAGTTCTCATGATAGTGGTGGGAGAGGGGCGGGGGGTAGAATGTGACCAAGGCGAAAAGCCACAAAGAAAACCATGTCTAGGTCTCGTCACATTTGATCGGCATGCGCCATTTTCCTCCCACCCCAGTGTGTTTTCGCGACGACATCCGTCAACGTCAGTCGCCGCCGGGTTTGACAGCTCCTGGAGTTCAGTTCCATAGGAGGAGCCGAACTTTTTGCTGGTGCGGGTGCTGACCGGCTCTCGGTGGCGTCAGGCAACCTCGGCTCCTTTCTCAACAGGCCCGTTGTCCGACCTCGCCCAGGTTCTTGCTCACGGAGTGCATCTGTTCTGGTGCCCACCACATGACAATTCGCCGCCGATGTATTTCATCGTTCCGGCTCTCAGCCGCTTTCTCCTCCAAGGCTATAGTTCACAAGGCAGAAGAGTGAAAACTCGATGCGAAGTATTTCACCGTCTTGCCCGTGAGCCAGTCGCTCACGTTGAGTGGTGAGCATCTTCAGGTAACGGCTGGTGGCTAGTGGTTGTGGCTGGTGGTTGCGGTTTGTCCAAGAAGAAGAAGAAGAACATCGGGTTCTTTTACGACGCATTCAACCGCTAGGTCACGTAGCGTCGCCACCCTCTCACGCCGATTGGTCGCGGGTGGACTCGGTAAATGCCGTCGGTTGTGAGATTTGAACCCACAATCTTGCGATCAAGAGTCTGACGCTCTACCAATTGTGCTACCGCGGTCCCGGCGCCACGCGCCACGAATTGCGGTACGCCGTTGGGCACTTCGGTATGCGACTCAGCTGGGACATCAGTTGTGTGACCTCGCCTGTGACCTCAGCTGTGTGACCTCGCCTGTGACCTCAGCTGTGTGACCTCGCCTGGGACATCAGCTGTGTGACCTCGCCTGTGACCTCAGCAGGCAGAGGCGATCGCGTCGGTGTGTTGGACAGGTACAGATGTAACATAGTTCTGAAATAAAAATAACTCGCTTAGAATCTTGATCGCGGTCTCACTGAGAGTCAATCCCCTAAAAAAACATGTGTCTGTATTTAGTTAATGTCCTGGTTTCTAACAACGTGTTGTGGTTCATCGTATCGCGGAACATCTTGTATTTCCAGCTCCTACGCGCAAGCTTTTGTAATATCGTGGGGTGCCTTTGGGCAGACTCCCTTTCATGTCCGTAGTAGATATTAGAAGCTTCGTGTTGCCAACTTGCATGCAAACTTTTTAAGCTGTTTACGACAACATTAATTTTTGTCTACGCTGTATTTATTTTCGTCAAAGTTAAATCAACTCTTGCTGACTTTCCCAGAAGGGTTGCTCATCCAGAACTGGACACTTCTTCTCCAGCTATGTAACAACGGTCCACTGGAAATTGAGTGGAAATGAAGTCGCAATTGTCTCAATGTCTACCCATCCTAGAGCTACTTTATCCCTCTCTTTGAAATACTTCTGTCGCCGTGAGACACGAAACGCACTTTCTCATTGAAATGGTGATGCAAATACATGCCCGTCGTTACTGACAGATAATTCCGTACCGTGTGTCTCCGTCCGTAACGGCGCCGGCTACATCTGTCAGTGTTAACATATGCAGCCAAAATGATCCCCAGCCAAGCCAAGGCTCAGGAGGGCGGCACGCATACAAAATTCATTGAAAATGGATGGCTCACTAGTCCAAAAACGGAACTGTCGGGGAGAGCATGCGTGGTTCACAAACTGGACAGAGAGATGCACCCTGGCAGAGAGGTATTTAGCACTATGGGAGCTGCTGTGCTTAGCCAGTCGAGGACCAGATGCATGGTGGGGTACAGGGTCCGGGCACCTTTCACTGGACGTCATTGCAGGGTGCACGTGAGAAAGTGACCAGACTGTCACCGACATACATTCGGAACTAACCAACTATCGCCCGACAGTCCATTCCTGGTTCATGCATGTTTAATTCAAAGATACAAATTTACCGTATACTGCATCGTTTGACATCGAGCTGTTCACAAGTGCAGATAGTGATCCGATTGATGCTGAATCGTCCAAAAAGAGCAAAAAGTCATCATCAGTGGCCTGCTTACTGCCCGGTCGTCGTGCACACCCGCGAGCGCTGCCCCCCGCGACGTGATCGCGGCTCCACGCCGCGTGCATAATCCGCTCCGGTTTTCCGCAGGTCGGCGCACCCCGTGGCCGGGCTGCTCAGTATGCATGGGCGTGGCCATCTTGGACGGCCGGCGCGCCAGCCGAGCCGAGCCGCGCCCGGCGGCCACCTGCCCCGGCGGCTGCGAAGTGGCCGTCCGGCCGACAAACGTCGCGTCGGCGGCGTCAACAGGCGGGCGGGCAGGCGCGGCCGTCGGCGACCCGGCGGCCCCCGGCGGGGTCACCGCAGCGGGGAAACGGCCGGCCCGGCGGCCACGGCGGGGTCACCGCAGCCGGGGAACGGCCGGCCCGGCGGCCACGGCGGGGTCACCGCAGCCGGGGAACGGCCGGCCCGGCGGCGGCGGCGAGGTCACCGCAGTGTCACCGCAGCCGGGGAACAGCCGGCCCGGCAGCCAAAGCGGGGTCACCACGACCGGGGAACGGCCTGCCCGGCGGCGGCGAGGTCACCGCAGCCGGGGAACGGCCGGCTCGCGGCCGATCGCGCGCCAAGTGCGCGGCAAGCGGCGGTGGCGCGCAAACTGCGCAGTGCTGGACACAGCCGACGTGCCGGTGGAACGGGCTGTGCAATGGCATGGAACGTATGTGTGTTTGTGTGTGTGTGTGTGTGTGTGTGTGTGTGTGTGTGTGTGTGTGTGTGTGTGTGTGTGTGTGTGTGTGTGTGTGTGTGTGTGTGTGTGTGTGTGGACGGAGAGCAGGTTACGTGACCACCGTCCGTGTTTCCTCTCCGGCTGTCGCCATGTCCCTTCGGAATTCGGAATGCCGGCGTGTCCGTCGTGTCTTCTGTCTGTCTTTCATCTGTCTGTCTGTCTGTCTGTCTGTCTGTCTGTCTGTCTGCTTCTGTCTGTCTGCTGTCTGTGTCCTGTCTGTCTGTCTGTCTGTCTGTCTGTCTGTCTGTCTGTCTGTCTGTCTGTCTGTCTGTCTGTCTGTCTGTCTGTCTGTCTGTCTGTCTGTCTGTCTGTCTGTCTGTCTGTCTGTCTGTCTGTCTGTCTGTCTGTCTGTCTGTCTGTCTGTCTGTCTGTCTGTCTGTCTGTCTGTCGGCCAGCCTGTCCGTCCGTAATGACTGCGGCCGAGCGGAAGGGTATGCAGATGGCTTTCATCGATTTGATGACCGAAGCCCGTCGGCCGCAGCACTCATTTGAATATCGAGCGGCGACGGCGTCCAGCGCCGACGGCGTCTTTTGCCGCGGGACGCGTCCGCCGCCGGCCGGCTCTGGCGCCCCAGGCGACGCGACCGACCCGGCGCCTGAAACCGCTCCGGGCGACGTGTGAAACGGCCCGCACGCCGCCGGCGATGGGCCCGCCGGACGTGCGACCGACCCGGAGCGCTCGTGGGCCGGCGAAAGGCGTCGGTCACCTGGCTGGCGGAACCGGCGCCGGTGAAACGCTCCGTGAAACGCTCCGTGAAACGCTCCGTGAAACACTCGGGAAAGTGTCCGCTCGTGGCCGGCGCGGCCGGTGTGACGGGCGTGGCTTCTCACGGGCTGCGGTGCGTGGCCGGGTGGGCGTGGCCAGTCTCACGGGCGGGGAACTGCATTATTTTAGGGGCGCCTCACCCCGGCAACCTGCCGAGCCCCTGGAAACTGCACATGTAACCCTATGGGAAAGCACGCTCGAAATATCTCAGGGCCTGTTGTCTTCAATGGAAGTGAACCCATGGAAATGTGTGCAATTGTCCAATCCGTGGCGGTCGAAGGCACCAGCTGAACATCGCACAGCTCCCTTCCCCTTCGTGGATGATGCTCGCCGTTGATGCCGCCATGGGACAGGTGATGCTGGCCGGAACATGACATTTGGCATGTTGTGTGTGTGTGTGCGTGACATGGCATTTGAGACGATGCCTTTAAAACGATGACCTGTGCAATATGTCGCCACGTCCTGCTGGGATTGTTATGTTGTTGTGTTGTTATGTTGTTTTCATGGTCTGGAAATATCATTGAAAGCTGGTTCGGGTGCTTTTCCACCATGGCAGGCCACGGGAAGCCGGTTTTTCGGCATTATATATATATATATATATATATATATATATATATATATATATATATATATATATATATATATATATATATATATATATATATATATATATATATATATATATATATATATATATATATATATATATATATATATACGTATGCACGTATTCAAGTTATTGTATGTATGTACCTGAACTTACATGCGGATTACGAACACCACTTTGGTAGGCTATGACTAGGCGTGTTATGAACAGGGTGCGAACTGACAGGAACTTGATCGGTGTTTGCGTCGACGTGTGGCGAAATCACTGGGGCGTTTGGGTCCTGCAGCCCCCCTGCCCTTTTAAGACCCGAAATGTAACATTATCTCCATTGCGCTTACAGAAAATTTACGGCTAAACAATGTGGTATGCGCACCCCTCAATTCCTATGCTCCTTTCCACATGCCCAAGCATGCACTTACGTTCGGATGCATTGCTGTTGGTGTATATTGGCCAGCAAAATACAATCCTACGAATTTAATGAGCTGGCAGCCACCTTCAGCATCGTGGCTCGTTTCTCCATTTGATATGCATAGCCATTCCCACGGGATTGTTGTCCTACCTGGTTTTTAGGTAATGTTGTATCGTTGAGCCTTTTAAGCAATGCAAGAGCCTCACGAAGTGAGACCCTTCCTCGAAATGGATCTCCCCCACCCCCAGGGATCTCCACCCCACCCCCCCCCCCACCCACCGCTAACCTTGACACAGTTCCCGTAACACCGCGCCTCACAAAACAGCAAGACCTATTTGATTCCAGTGTTCCAGTGTTGTCCAGTTACAATGCACTGCTTTGGTATTAGGGCATACGATCCAGTAAAGTGGAGCGAATTTAGCACTGCATCTCACTCGTCGGCAAAAAACCTGCCCTCATCACCAGGGTCCGACGCAACGCTTGTCAACGATCCTGTCCGCAAACGTTCGAGGTGAGTTGTTTTCTTCTGTTCCGCAGCATCGTTTCTGCCGCTCTCGCTGAGCTACGGCCGGTCGCAGCTTCTCCGAATGGCATCGCTCCGAACGCTATCCACGTCCGCATCGTCGAACAGCGCACTAAATCACTGCGCCGGCTCTAATGCGATATTCCAGAGTCGTTTCACGGAGTTTCTATTTCCTTTCGGCCTGCGATCTGTGATATTTCTTCATCACGATTCATGATTGGGACGCGCGTGTTTTTCGTCGCGCCCGATCGTCGTCGCCGTCGAGGTGGCGCGTCGGCAGCCGCGGCGGCGCACCAAAGCCGGCCAACATCAATAATGGATGTCTTGGCAAAATATAAATAGATGGAACGGAATCCCGGGGATTTCGGGACCGAAAAACGAATATTGGAAATGTCCCCACCCGAGCCGGTGTCCATAAATCTTCATCCGGGGAAAATTGCCGCTGGCGAAAGAGCTTTCAGTGCGGCCGGGAAGGCCGGGCCGCCGGCGGGACGCTTTGTTCCCAACCCCTCGTTTAATTTCAGCGGCAGACCCCTCGCCGGAACCTGATAAATGAGCGTGGCCGGCCGGCCAATCAGGTGGCGCCGACCGGCCTGCAGCCGACGCTGACCAATGGCGGGCGCGTTTTTTGCCCGAGCCTCCGACGTGGACAGAGCGGCGGCGGCCGGCTCCCCTGCCCGCGCTCGAGGGCAGGCCTCTTGAGATGCCGGCCCAAGTGCCTCGGGGCCAAATTGGCAAAACGCTGGCTGGAAATGTGATTTTCGATGCGCGTGCCGGCCGCCGGCCGGCCGGCCGCCGGGGGCCGTAAAAGCCAAGCGGCAATAAAGCCCGACGCGCGGCCGGTTTTATTTTCACGTTGTTTCGCATTAGAAATGAAAGTGTGACGCCGAATACAAATGCGGGATTTTAGTGCGGCGCCACCAGGTTGGCGGATGATCATTGACAGGCCGGCGGGCGGCCGGCCGGCTCGCTTTACAGTCGGCGCGCTCGTAACGGCCCAGCTCGGCCGCTGTCTCGGCCGACTTTTCGTTAGACAAACGACGCCCACGTCGGCCGCCCCGCCGCCGGACGCCCACGGGCCGCGCGCTCGTAAAGAGGCCGCGACGCGCGTCTCGGTCGCACCCGTGTTGCATGCGGTCGCTGTTGGCCGCTCCCTAAGCATGGCACGCCGCTGTGGCGCGCGCTGACGACCAGCCAGCCGCCGGCTGGTAGGCCGCCGATGGCACCGTCGCACGCGCTGAAACACGCACGGCACCGACGTCGTGCGCACTGAAACTTGCGACCATAGGCGGTGGGTGCGGGAGAAGGTGCGGATGTAAATACAACCGGTACGGAGGATGGTATGCAGACGCACAGTAGGTACCAATTGGCAGTTAATTCGTATCGTGCATTGAGGAAGGTGCAGAGAACTAGTAGTTCTCCCGGAGAAACCACTTTGCATCAACTTGATACAGACGTCTTGTGGATGTGGGTCTCATCTAAAACGTCTACGAGGAAAAGCACGGATGTAAGCGTGCCACTAATATGGAGAAAGAATGGCCACAATAAACGATTTGCTAATTGGAGAGTTAATTGTTGCTGGTTGGTATGAAATGATTCATTTTTGGAGTTTCATTTTAAAACCAGCATTGTGAGTTTATCATGCCTTACTTGACTTCTATACTCCAAGCCACAAAATATTACAAATGCAGCTGGAAGTAGATTTAATCCTGCTAAGTGTCCACGAGCATGCAGATGCATCTGGCTTAGCCATCTATCACTCTTAATTCTCTAGAGCGTCACAAGTGGCTCTGGGATGCGGCACGTGGGCAAAGGGACTCATTCAACCGAATAAACAATAAACATGGACTAAATTTATTTTGTTAGAACTGCGCCGATCTTTGTGCATTACACACACAAACATGTACATCTTCACGAACGTAAGCTTACACAGACAGAGATGACCCCGCCCGTTCATATACAACTACACATATATATATATATTTAGCATGCATATATATACATGTATATATATATATACATATATGTAATGTGTGTGTGTATTTGTGTGTGTGTGTGTCAGGTAGAAAGTACAATGACAAAATGACGGGCTCTATGTCCGCAATAATGAACAGTATTTTCACATAGTCGCAGATTGATATTCTAATTGCTTTTGCTTGTCTCGATTGCGATGCTATTGAGGTGCTTGTTCCAGTGCAGACAGTTTCATGAGCTTGAATGCACCGTTCCGACTTGCCAAAGTCGATCAAACTTATCGCTGAAACGCACACAACTTTCCTAGAAGTCCATACGAGACGACGCAGTTCACGTTACCGCTTAAGCGCTTCAGCATTTGCTCTGCCGTCCAGGGTGAAAAGCGCTGATTAGTGAGGCCGATTCTTTGACGCTCTCGATTCTGAACAAACAACAACAAGGGGATTACGTCCACACTTCAGCTACTTTACCGGCCACCCTTCTGGAACGTGTTCACCGTTTGTCAGATATGGATGCGTAGCGCGAATAATAATCCCGTCCCCAAGTAGTCGACAACCACGTCCTCAGGCTGGAGTGGAACAGAACCGCTGGACTGTGGATCGCGTCAGTAGCGTCAGGTGATGTCGCATCAGTAGCAGCATGTGATGTCATGTCAGTTGCGTCAGGTGATGTCGCGTCAGTAGCGGCATGTGGTGTCACGTCAGCAGCGTCGTGTGATGCAACGTCAGTAGCGTCAGATGATGTAGCATCAGTAGCGGCCGATGTCACGTCGAACCCCCCGGAGTTCGACGTGACATCGGTTCGAACCCGCAGCCGTGCACTGCGGCTGGCTGGGATTTGCACTGCCAGGTGACATTTTGCCGACGCAGGCGTCGTGACCCGTGCCGAGAAATTGTCACCTCCAGTCGACCTCCGACGTCGGCTCCCCGGTCAGGAACTCAGCAGGAGAACGACTAGATCGCCACCTACCAACGAGATACCAGTCTCAAAATGCGAGTACTTCAGGGGATGATTCTAATAACAGGGCAGCCGGAGCCCGAAATAGCCTGTAATAAGCTGGCAGTCAGACCAGCACCGGACTCGATGCACCGCCGTTAAGGATCTCAGCCTGGTAGCGCGAACCACAGCGAGCCATTGACCGCAGCCACTGATCCGTGATCACACACGTGGAATGGATTTGTACGTGCACGGCCATTGTCTACTTCACGATCCAGTACTACAGCTAATGCGAACATATTGCAGTAGACATCAGTGGCTCTGCAGCTTACGGTGGTCGGGACATGCTTCTGAAATTTACTTTGTACACCGCGCAACAGCGTTGTGATGCCATTTGGGTTGGCGAGTGTCATTACATAGGCCAGCATGTGTCGCTATGTGAACCAACGGGTGCCATTATATAGGCCAATGGGTGTCATTATGTAGGCCAATTGGTGTCAAGATATATATATAAGCCAACGGGTGCCATTATGTAGGCCAATGGGTGTCAATATATAGGCCAACGGCGTCATTATATCGGTCAACGTGCGTAATTAGATGTGTATAGATACTCTTGTATAAACAAGAGTATCCCACCTTCTACCCTTGACTTCCGTTGATGGGCGTACATGCCGTGACCTATCAATTCAAATTCTTTCAAGTTATCTTCAACAATTCTTTCATTAACCTACGCCTTATTTATGCATATTAAAGCCAGCTTTTCAGATAACATGGAGGCATGCAGTTCTCCAATTTGCATGCAACACTTTTAACATTTAGATAAAGACATGAAAATCCATTCCTTTCCTTGCTTGCAATACTTCCCACTTTATCAAGTATATTCTCCCCCCATGGCCTGCCCAGCTTCCCTGAACCATACCCAAAACCTCCGCGTACTATTGCTGTGCAATTTCACTCCTCTCATACTCAGATATGGCCCATTTAATGCAAACATTTCAGTCCCGGCTCCCCCCACAAAGATCTCCCCATAGACCAACAAAATTTACCTCATGCTCCTTGCAAATCTTGGCCACCCTGCTATTCAGTCCAATGGCCCTAGAATACCATGCTATGATTGCGCTTACCCTGGAAAGGATGGATGTTACCACTTTTCTCTTCCTACTTTTTGCTAACCTACCTATCAAAGCACTACTCTTTTATTGTTTCTTCAGAATTACCTGTTCCTGCATCATTGGCATAAATATGTTCACTTTTTGCTGCATCCTCTCCAATTACCTTAATTTTTCGTATAACCTAATATCCCTTACTAGGGATTCTGGAAAGCAGACTTGATTTCTTCTACTCGAGTTTCTACTCCGCGATGAACGATCGGCATGCCTAACTCTTGGGTCCCCTATGACAAAAACCTCCCTATCATCACCTTCAGCTGTCTATTCACTCCCACCTCCATTTCGAGTGGCATTACTTTCCCTGTCTTGCAGTCCCTCCGACCTGCTATGCATTTCGAGACCGCGGTCCATTTACCTTAAAGATATCCTAGTGCTCTTACGCCTAGTCACTGTCCGCTCTTCTCCACCGTCTTGGGCCTGACTACCATCAGTACCACTAGCACTCCTGTAATCCTGCAATTGGTCTGTTTGACCGCCATTATCTATAATGGGCCTCACCACAAGCACCTCCGGCGCGCCAACTCCCTTGCAACTGTCTACTGTTTTACTCAAGTCCTCGATGACCCCATGAACTCAAGTTATCCACAGCCATCTTCCATTTTGCACGACGAGTTTTATGCTATGCCATAATCCCTAACGTTACTTTTGATGTAAACTCAGCACCTCCTGGTATATTGAGGGTCGTACATTTCGGCTCATGCAATGTTTTTTTCATTTTATTTTTGCTTTGTGCTTTTGTTTTTTCGTTTTCTTGTTACTTGTTAATGTAGTTCTTCTCTGACCGAGATATGACGCTAAACTAGCAGCAAACGTAGTTGATCGGCATAAGAGCAACCTAGTTTCATGTAATTAACAATGGTAGGATGGTTCAACCATCCTATAGAATGGTTGGTTCTGTAAGTATGCTTACAGAAACTAAGCCTAGACCATTTCTGCAATTGGGAAAGCCCAGAGGAGCTATTCACTCTGGCTTATCAAAATATAAAAGTTTCCAGCGACTGACCGAAACTATTCAACATCAACAACCCATCTAGCTGAATTTATTGAACAATTAATCTAGTTTCACTCACATAAAAGTACCAACAAACTATCCCACTGCTTGCATCAACCAAACTAAACTAGACGGGTCCACTGGTCTCGGTAGATGGATTGACGTCTGTCCGCAGTTTTGCGGTCATCAGTTGGGTGCAGTGAACGATACAACATTCGTCTTTGTCCCTGGGCCGGGTCATTGGAGGAGGTGGTGAGAAATACAGTGTCGGGCATGGTCGGCAGGCTGCAAAAACCTGCCAGCTGACAATGCTAGCATCAGCTGGTGAACTAACCATGTGGCTATCGTCGACTGGGTAAAATTTCCACGTAGCAACTTCAACTTTCACCAACGGGAGAAATTTCCACTTTTATTTCGGCGGAGGATAGGTGGGTGGGGGGTTGAATGAGGTGGGCTGTTTGTGCAGGTCTTCTGTAAACTGCTTCTCAATTACGAGTCTAACGATCCCGCACTGTGACAGCGACGGGTGCCCTCTCTTTCACGATCCTGATCTGCGTTGTTGTTCCTTGGTCACGAGAAAACTTGGTGAAGTTTCACCAGTTTCCTATACGGACAAGGGTTCAAGAAGGATGCTGAACCATAGCGTATTTGTGTGCGAACACGAGCTTGGTGTCTCGATAATCGGCACTCATTGAATGAACACTTCCACAATTTACGACCAATCGCGATTTGATGCATACGCAACCGATTATTGTGATGCATCGGTGAGACGAAATGACCTCCATTGTTGAAGGCATTGGACAAGAAGCCTCCCTTTCATTTTAACTCACCTCATTTCGGTTCAGTTAATTGCATGGGTTGTTTGGGACGTTCCAAGTCAACTCAAACTTTTGGAAGTTCAACCCATCGATGGAGTACCAACACAACTGGGAAAATATCTCCAAGTGCGCCTCAAAGTACTGGCTGAGAGCAGAAAGAGCAAATACGAATCACGCAGGTCTGCCCACAAGGCTTCTTTAGTTCAACGCAAGGCATGAAATTACTATCTGACGAGTGCAATGCCACAAAAGCCAACCCCACAAAACGGGGTGAGAGATTTCGAACCAAGCGTACGCTCTCCTAAATCCAGTTTCTCCGCAAAACTACCAGCTGTCATGACATGCCACATTTCCTCGTACTTTCTGCCCCAAAACGGTGTACCACAATGAACTCCTTCTGGGACGCAATTCATCTTGCTTAAAACATACAAAGATATCATATATATATATATATATATATATATATATATATATATATATATATATATATATATATATATATATATATAATATATATATATATAATATAAAAAATTATATATATATATATATATATATATACCTATATATATATAAACATACACCCCTATATATATACATATGTATATATATATATATATATTTATATGTATATATGTGGATCATACCACATGCGTTAATACTATTTTGTCGGACCGCAACGTTTCGTTGCGTTTTCTAACATCTTCAGGAGCAAAAGAAAAACAGTTTAACAGTGGACAGCAGTAGACAGCGGTGGAGAGCAGTAGACAGCGGTGGAGAGCGGTGGACATCGGTCGGAAGCAGTCGGAGAGCCTTCGGGCCACAAAATCGCGGCCGCCGGCCGTGGTGGCCGCCGAGAAGCGCATAAAGCGCCGCTCCGGCAGCAATATCGGCGCGGCTGCGGCGATATTGGCCTGTCGCCGGCACGAGACCTGACTGGCGATGCGCGGCCGGCGGTCATCGCGGCGCGCCGTCGGCGGGGCCCCGGCTCAGACGCAGCCCGCGGCGTCTCAGGAGCCCATCAGGCGCGGCCGCGCCACGAGGCCACTGTCATGACTGCAAACTGGCGGCATCAGCGACCGCCACCGCCGTTCATCATTTATGCAGATTCTGGCGCCGCGCTCGCCGCCGCCCCGGGGAGCATGAGAACCGGATCTGCGCGGCGGGATCGTCTGGAGACGTTGGCGGGACGGCGGTGGGGCGAGGAATGCCGCGGTTGGGGCACGCGGGAGCTGCGGGATCGTCTGCGTACGCTGGCGGGACGGTGGTGGGACGAGGAATACCGCGGTTGGGACAGGCGGGAGCTGCGGGATCGTCTGTGGAAGTTGGCGGGACGGTGGTGGGACGAGAAGTACCGCGACCGGGAGATGTGGGATCTGTGCGATGGTCTAGAAACGTTGACGGGATGGCGGTGAGACAAGCAATGCGACCGCATGGAGGTGCGGGAGCTTTGGGACGGTCTGGGGACGTCGACGGTCTCGGTCGGGAGATGCGCAGCCCGCCGACATCCGGCAGTGGCCACACACTTCGTCAGCAGCCGAATCGTGGCGCTCAGAAATCTTCGTCGCTACTACAGGCGAGACGAGAAGATTCACTTCCTGAGCAGCTTCAGACGCACCACCACAGCCGCCCAGGAAGCAAGGCGACCCGAGCTCCCGCCATCCCTCGCTACTGTCACCTCTCACGAGCGGCGCCGCCTTCCGCGAAGTTATCTAATGGTGTCGGCATTAAGTGCATTTTGCTGTCAAGCTCTAGTTCCTGGTCGCCCGCAGCCCACTGTTTGGGCTAGTCGGTATCGAGCAGTGGCGTATCGAGGGGGCATTTGGACTGTCCCCTCCTGGGAAAATGTGGGTCCCCAAAAATCGCGCTGTGGTTTGGAAAAATTGCGCCAGGCACCCTACAACTTCACTGGACCCCCCAAAATCACCTCGGTGGGCTTAGGAATCACATCGGGAGCCATACAATGTCACACATGGGCCTAGAAAATGATGCTGGGGACACGGAAAATCGCGGGGCCCACAAAAATCTAATTCCACCTAAAAAGTCGCTCAAGATAAGGCCTGCCGGAGAAAATGATACTGAGGGCCTTAAAAGATCGCACCTGGGCCCTTTAAAATCACCCTGTAGTAAAAAAGTGTCGTGCCGAGGTTCTTAACAACTACGATAGGACTCCAAAAAGTCTGGCCGCGTCCCTGAAAATCACCCTGAGTCTGCGAGTACCAAAAAGTCACTCTCGGGCCAATACAAATCAAGCTATGGGCTCAATGGGGAGCTCCAGGGCCCCAGAGGTTTTGTCGGGACCTAAAAAAAATGAAGCCAGAGAAACGAAAACCAGTCTCGAGACGGTAAATCACTGTAGCCCCGACAATCGCCCCAAAAGCCACGAAAGCATAAAAAGCACTGGGCCCAAAAAAAGGGACGAGGCCACTTATACTCGCGCTATGTATCCAAACAAATGACGACGGGACTAAAAATCGCACTTAGACCCAAAAAGTCACATCATTGCACTTGAAAATCACACTGGGGGCCCAAGAAACCGCATCGGAATCTCACAAGTCGCAGCTGGCTTCCAGAAAATCAATGCATATACGAAATGCCACTCGGCGGCCACACAAATTGCGTGAAAGACCCAAAAAGCGCGTCCGGTCGGGAGAGGTGTGTTTGAGCACTACAAAACGCAACGGAAAACCGAATAATCGTACCGGGCCCAAAACAAATCACAGAGTAGGCTTACAAGAAATATAACTCAACACCAATAATTAACAAATTGACTCCATCGAACCACCTCGAGCACCGACAAATTCAGAACAGATCCAGAAAGAAAGTTCACCGAAGGGCCTTTCTACTGCGAAGCGTGCCATCGGCAAAACAAAACCCCGTTGAGGAGCAGTAGTAGCGTACCAAAGAGGCAAGTGTTCCCCTCCTGAACTGGTGACCGCATAAGGATCGCTCCAGGGCGCCATAAATTCGCATCGGGCCCATAGTATTCGCAGAGGGGACTCTAAATAAACGCAGTGGGCACCAGAAAAGTTGCGTCCGGCCCAAAACCTTTCACCGTGGCCCGCAAAAATCGCGCTGGGGCCCAGCTAAGTACGACGAACCACGCGAACTCGCGCTGAGTCCCCAAAATATCTCCCGTCGGTAGTCCCAAAAATTAGGGTCTGGGAGTTTAATAAATCCCCTAAGGCCTTACAAAAATTGGCGTCGATGGCACCAAATATGAACAGCACGTAGCAATAGATCGCATCGGAACCTGACAGAAATCCAGTCGGAGCCCTCCAAAATAAGGAGAGGTTCAGAAAAATGAATGCGCCAACCAGGAAAATCGCTCCTGAGCCCCAGACATACCACCAGATGCTGTCAAAATTCGCGTACAGCTCCGAAAAACGTGCCGAAGCTCTAGAAAATCGCAGAGGGAAACATACAAAACAAAAAATGGGAATGGGGGCCAGAAAAAATCAGACCAGGACTCGGACTTTTTACAAAATCAGAACGAGTCATTAAAAATTGCGTCGAGCCCAGAAAATTGACATCGGGTTCCCTACCCCCGGGAATCACCACCATGGCGCGAAACGTCGGGCCGGGACCACGAGAATCTATGACGGTGCCCCCAAGATCGTACTGGGGTCCCACAAATGTGGGTCAGAAATCCCAAATGAACACGGCAGGATGCTAAAAGTACAGCCGGAGGCTGAAAATGCCCACACAAATACAAAATACACACTTTAAAGCGTGTGGAGTCTCGCAAAAAACGACAGGGCCTAAAAACATACGTTGCAGCTCTAAATAAACACACCGGAGTTCTGAAGTAGCACAACGGAAACACTTAAAGCACACCGGGGACGTGAGACCACTTGAGTGTCTCAGAAACCGATTAAAATCCTCAAAAAGCGACATGGTCCTAGGAAATTATTTTAAAAAAAAGACCGGGCACTAAATAGACACTTCGCGGTCCGGGAAACGTGCCAGTACTTCAAAATACCGTCAGCCCAAAAAGCGCACACTTATTGCCATCCTTGCACTTCTCCGGCGCAAGTTTCGTCATCCATCATTCACTGACGCTTCGCTAAGCTTCGCAACTACTGAGGGAAAGATGTTCCCATTAATCCCTACGGCGACAAGCCTCATGCGTCCGGCCACTACAGATAGGAACCTACACCTATTTATAGGAATAGGATAGGAACCTATTTCCCAGACATAGACGGAATATTCTGGACATATGCACACGTCGATATACTCTGGACTCGCCCAAGGCCCAGGTAGCATATATGCCTGCACATTACATCCCAGTGCCTGCATGTATGTATGCAAATGTCGGATATTTCCAATGCTGCGTCATTAGCTTATAAACTGTTGTGGTGGAGGAATTAGGCTCCAAGCACACAATCAATCACTATGGGGTATGAATGGAACAGCACAAGACTGAAGACAACACGAATACAATAAGCTGCCACCCACCACGAGGCCACGCTTGACCACGACGCTACCTACCACGAGGCCACGCTTGGCCACGACGCTGCCTACCACGAGGCCACGTTTGGCCACGACGCTGCCTACCACGAGGCCACGCTTGGCCACGACGCTGCCTACCACGAGGCCACGCTTGGCCACGACCCACCACGGGCCCCTCCCCCCAGGCCCCCACCACCACAGGCCAGCTGGCCACGACCCCACCACGAGGCCACGCTTGGCCACGCTGCCTACCACGAGGCCACGTTTGGCCACGACGCGCCTACCACGAGGCCACGCTTGGCCCGACGCTGCCTACCACGAGGCCACGCTTGGCCACGACGCTGCCTACCACGAGGCCACGCTTGGCCACGACGCTGCCTACCACGAGGCCACGCTTGGCCACGACGCTGCCTACCACGAGGCCACGCTTGGCCACGACGCTGCCTACCACGAGGCCACGCTTGGCCACCACACCACGTCACACGAAGCCACGCTTGGCCACGCTACCGCGTGTGTTGTCTGAAGACAGCTATCAGATTCCATGACTCACTATTGGGATTGGGCTCAGAGCATGACCGCCTAGCCGCCACAGAGACCAATTCTAGTTTGTTGACAATGATCAGATGAGTCGAAAGGAACTTAACATCCAGTGTTTTATCGCATGAGTCCAACCAGTGATTGGATGATGCGGTTGGGTCGTTAAACCCAGTTGATATGCAGTGTGTGCGTTTAAGTGCATGCAACAGGTGGCTTATGCTCGAGTTGGTGGAAACGCGTTGTCCCAATATCAGACCTCAATGCGACTGAGAGAGTTACAAGACGTGCACTTGAAAGCTATGTAATCCTGAGGTATCCATGGCATTCCGAGGAATTGATTAAGAAAACAGTCATTTGTCCTTCGCCGTGGCGTGAAGTCATGTTGCAGATGTAGTGCCGAGTTAAGTTAGGTAGAACTAATCGATCATCTTGTCGGCTGCGCGGTGGATAGCGTTCCGGTGTATAATTATTACCTCAGGCAAGTTTTGTAGCCACGTATGTACCAATTCACTTGAAGAAAAACATGCGCCTCCGCTATCTTAGCTTCTCGCTTCTTCAGCAGCTACGTGTTTTGCATCCTACTATGAGTCTCAAAATCTTATATTCATGTATAGCAATCTAAAACACTGTGCATTTCTTGCAAGTTCAAAACAGAAGTGTTCGTTGTACTTTTGAAGTGCTTTTCACTCCAGATTGCACATCATCACGACTCAGTATAAAAGAATTGCCTAATTAAAAATAAATTCCGGAAGCCGTTAGCCAAATGCAGGCCGACACTTGCCACTCCGCCTGAGAACAATCTACCGCCAATGGGAGCAAATGCACAGCCACCCGGTACAATATCCACTCCTCCACCCCATCACGCTGTGAAAAGCGCCAGTTATGCTGATGGCCCATGACTGTCACTGTGCGTGTTGTTATGCTGATCACACCTCATCCTTCCCTCCGACGACAATGCATGTGAGCTGCTCGACTGCGCCGACTCTTGTCCCGGATGGATCTCCGCTCGACGAGCGAGAATCGTCGCAGACCATCGAGCCGGTGGCGATATGGCCAAAACAGCAGCAACCACTCACGGCTTAAGCCCTTCGCCCCGACCGGAGGCCTCGATTGGATCGACGGGCGCTGACGTCGAATCGCAGTGGGTCGCTGGCGCCAATGAGTCGGAAAATATGAAATGTGCAGGCGTGCGCTGCCCAAGGGGAGATGGCTCGGAGCGAATGGACCGTGACGCGCGTCACTCTCGAGGAGTGCGGCCGTGCGATTTGAGACAGGATTGATGTACCCCGCGAGGGGGCGGTGTATGCGGAGGCCGGACAAAGCTGGTGGAATAACGATGAGGGGACGTGCGCGGGCCAAAAGAAACGGCCGGGCGCTTCAACGTGAGCCGAATAGGGCCTGGAGCTGTTTGACTTGGTTGGTCGTTCATCTTGGTTTTGCTCACGGGTGAATGAGGAAACCGAGAGGGGTGAACATCAAGATGTGTCATTCATCAGGTAGAAAGATCACCCACTTGACGACGAGAGTGAAGAACATATTGTCAGTTGTATCGATGCAATACCGGAACAAACCACTGGTACATACATCAAACAACTTGTGCTGCTTCATTAACCGCTCAGTGAGCTCATCTCACTTATTAGGCCAATTTTGTTACCATACCTTCTTATTGTTTTAGCAGAGGTCGCACCGACAAATATAGCAAAAAATTGTTCTTCTGAAAATAATTTAATTAATTGTTTCAGTAGCTTCGACTTCCTGCCATGTTTGAAGTTCAATTCAAACTGGCCTCTGACAATCCCAGCTTTATTCCTTTCTATCGGTATAAAATACGCAGGTGGTGAGACACATATGTGTGCCTTTTTGCGCCTGCGGAGTCCAAAGGGATGCCCTTTGTCAATCGACTGCCTATATATCGGAAGCATCTACAATCCATATCCATAATACATGTCATGCTGGTCGCTAAAGCACTTTATTTGGTTGCAGGGATGTCATCTAACCTCCCTCTGTGCACCATTGTCCCGCTATTTTGTGCACTCCAGGTCTGATGTGGTCAAAACGTTGCAGGTTCCAGTGGTTTTAAGCAAATAAAACACGCTTTGCTACGTTTCACCCGTTCAACTTCAGAAACCCACACGGACTAACCTGCACCTCATGTGCATACCGAATGTCAGAAAGTCAGGGAATCTGCACCACACACACCTCTGCAAGTAGACGAGTAGTTGAGTCCAGAAATAAATTAATTTTGCCAAGCGAAGCAACGCGGATTAAATCCACCAGTATGGTGCGCTATTCGTCATCGTGATAATTATTGATGCGCCAATTTGGATCAATTGTTGCTGTGGTCTAGCATCTCTCTCGGAGGAAAGCCGAGACATCCTCCTCCCTCCCCGATTAACTATGATGCATAAAGGTGCAATTAAAGATTGCCATTCACGGAACGCAGAAATACGTTTCAAATTGAAGCCTCTCTGAATACAATCTCATTTATTAACCTGCCCCGTCCTGGAGCATATCATTACCTCTATCGACATACTACTCCATTGCGAGACGAAATGTACGACCCTCAATATACCAGGAGGTGCTGAGTTACATCAAAAGTAGCGTTAGGGATTATGCTACATTACTCAACGTTTCGGCCAGGGGCCATCGTCAGGAGTGATGTATTTTGATGTAGACTCAGCACCTCCTGGCATATTGAGGGTCGTACATTTCGTCTCACGCAATGTCTAAAACCCAGGAGCACTTAAGAGCCATTCTTCGTTGTATTAAACATACTACTCTCTTCAACCTTCATTCTATAGTGTCATAATGACTAGAACTGGCCGTGTTTTTGTGTCATGATGGCTGGAACTGGCCGAAAGTGTTCCATTCCAATAACAAATGCATACAATACCTTTCTGAGGTTCTATGGTGGTGCATAAATTGTAGACATTGGAGACAACTACCCGCTTATGGTTGCAAGGGCAAAGTAATCGCTGGTGCACAAGACTATCTGTCTACACTTGAATTTATTGAGTATCACAAAATGAGCTTGAGGGTAATTAGCGGAAGTAAGAAATTACATTAAGAAATTACATCAAAAGATTTTGGAACAACCATTGAACCGGTCAATCGGCCCAAATGATTTTGGAACATAGGCGCAAGCAAGAGCATGGAGGGAATGGAGGGGACAGAAACAGAGGATCTGTCTCCACTGTTGATGGGGAGAGCGGCCGCAATAGTAACTAATTCCCCACTTGTGGTTTGCCGAACAGACGAACAAGCAGAACACAGCACAAAAGAATGATTTTTTTAAAGCGAATAAGCAACGTGCGAAAACACGTCAATTTGTAAATGGAACGCAATGACATCTGAGTTAATCGGTGGGGTTAAATGTTCGACGCGTGTCCAACATCGCCTCATAACTTGGCCTGTGTCACTTCGATTCACAATAAACCTGAACCCAACTTTTGCAAACCTTCGTAGGCCAGTGGTTTGTTAAACCATACCTGTCAATGGCATTAAGTGACAATTCGGAAATGTCGAGGTGTGAGGTGTACAATGATGTCAGGTATTCAACGTGTCCGAGTGCACAATCAACAGTTTATCCGCCAGAGTTAGGGAGTTGGACCAATCTCAGAATCGTGGATGAAATACGTTTTCGATATGTTTTTATTTCACTGCTGAAGGCTGCTTCCTAGTATGTTTTAAGCTTGGCAGAAAGTTGCAGGACGCTGCTTTTTTCGCCTTCTGTTCAGGAGCCTGGGATAACAGCATCGTAACACGGTGTTACCCAGGATTGCCAATGCTTGTCAAGTATTATGCTGTCCGTTTTGACGTGCTGATGCGAGTCGGAGCCTCTTAATGATGTAAAAAGCAGACCAATTTTGCGGAACAACTCACCACCGATCTTCAGGGTGAACTGAATCCACAGGAAGATCCAGGGTTTGCTACAGCCCTGGATGCGAAATGTGTCCTCCGGTTCCATGTGATCTCAGCCGCGGACATAAACTTTCCGTTCATTGTTGGAGGCACAAAGTCCACAAAAGATGCCTTGAAGAGGTACCAAGGAAGTGTATGTGTGTGTGTGTTATTATTTGCATGTCAAAGAAGATATAGGAATTGGCCCCACTATCGGCAAGAAGAGTGTGCATTGGTAATGTTTGCTGACGGTTATTTTCATGAAATACCAATGGGGTGATGGTAGGCTATACTACAGGGTTGATAGCCTATATTGCAGCCTACATGGTTCATTACCCCTGCAGCTCCAAACCCTAATTGTTGTAACAGCAGCCGAGCTTGCTTAGTTTGCGCTGCACAGAACTGGCTGGGTATGCTGTACCGCAATGCAGTTGTGTGATGCGGAGCAGAGTACTTCCAACAAAATCCACCAGATGAATCTGCTTGGTGGGCCGAGAAACTCCTGCTCGACCTGACCAGCCGCTGTAGTGGATGCTGGCTGCCGTTCTAGTCTGTTATTAGGAGAGCCCCGCCAGGCAGATCGAGATAAAACGCATTTACAATTCTGAAGGCTCTCCGAGTGAATGTTCTGGGACCGGGTGTCAATCTATGTCCTGCTTTCAAATCGTTCTTGTTTTCATGCTCGAGGCCGGAGGAAGCTTACCTGGAACTATCCATACATCCAGTAAAACACACGGGATCTTGGTACGTTCTGCACACACACACACTATTGACAAAATTAAAGCCCTATTTGAGAACGAAGGATTTGAAAAAGGAAATCGATACCGGCGTCTGATCGAGGAAAGCTCAGTGTAGTTCACCTGATCATTTGTTGGAATCCCTTTATTCAAGCCAAAAGGGCGAGTCAAGTATCATATTTGATAAGCAAACCTTGTATTTCGAGGAGGTGTGGAAACAGACACCCAAGCGTGGGCTTCGCCACATGTGAAGAAGAAGAACACGAATCCCTCAATATGCTTGCACGTAACAATGTGCTGAAGTATATTTCATGCTGCGATTGGACAAATTCATTACCAATTCATCCTAGGTGGAGCTCCTAGCCATACTGTTAGAACGTTAAACCGTTAGAACGTTAAAACCGTCAGAACGCTAAAACCGTTAGAACGCTAAAGAACGCTAACGTTAAAACCGCAAGAACGTTAAACCGCTAGAACTTGAGACGGCCCAAAAGATAAAATTGCAGCACCATACAAACGGTATGGAAATGGTGATGGTGTGAACGGGATGGTGATGAGTGCTGGGTCAAGTTACAAGGAAACACAGTGGCTAATAGGCTATCCGGGATAGTGAGGAGGCAACAGGATGTCTTTACATCTCATCTTATCTTTGTCTCGGAATGCCTTTGAATATTTTTGAGTGTGCACATTGTCACAAAGATCACAAAGTTCTAGGCTTAATAAGAGCCCGAGGGACCCATCTGGGTTAATTATGAAGGGCATGATAATATAAGCCTGGAGAAAAAGGTACTCAACATCCCAGCCAACCCATACCGCTCCCAAATGCTGCCATATCGCGTCCTAAATTCCAACGAAAGTATCCACCAATATTATGCGCACCCTCAAACACGCCCTATCCACTCGATAACGCGTAACACACGTGTGGCTCGAGTTTCCCATCAACAATTCTCAACTCCATCCATGGCTGGTTAAAGGTGCCTGCACCGAGTACACCTACTAGCATAAATATAACCCCATCCACCATGAAATGCAACTCAAAACATGAATCTCCAACATAAAATTGTGTTCACCCTGTGCTTAAATACCTTCAATGAGGGACTCCCCACAACATCAGAGCAGGCATCCTATTCCACTGATCAATCACCATTTACTTTCATCGAGGGACATCTGTCGCTTAACTGTCCTACACCTTGACTTGTCCAATCGAAAGTGATGTATGTGATACTCAAAATAGATCCACACGTACCCACACATCAAATGCGTGCATGCACAAGCCTGCCCGTGCATCCACGGGGCATTCCAGTAGCTGCAGAACACTCTCATCCCGTTCCGATCAACAGCGTCGGCTGTCAGCTTGTTGCTCCCACTTCCCCCAGAGAGTCACAACACGGCCAAGCATACCATGTGCACTCAGCAGCATGGACGTCACCATGGATGGCGAAGGACGAGGGTGCCCCTCGAAACTTCGTGAAATGTAGCATGACGCCTTTGCCGTCGCACTAAGAAAAAACGACCTTAAAGAACTCTCGTACCTTCCTGCCAAAAATATGCGGCTACACCCATGTCCAGAAAATTTTTGGACATGGGTTCCACCATTCCAACCATTTCCGCGACCACGCTAGATGGTCACGGAAATGGTTAAAACAATGCGGTGTTGGATAAGGTTGGGTGACTTCATAGGCGGTAGATCATCTGGCCATGAGTAGTCTCTCTGGCACCGGCCGTGGATGCTGTGCTGGATATGACTCGACGACTCCACAGGTAGGGGCTTCTCTGGCCATGCCCGTGGAGCACCTGACGTGAATGGTGTGAGAGGCCCCGACGCCGCAAAGCGGGTGACGGGATCGTTCGCTTCCGGATATGGGCAAGGGGTCGGAGGTGACGGAGGGTCAGGCGTTGGTTGGTGTCGTAGCGCAGACAGGTCATGGGACGGATGGGGCTCTGGAACCATGCATTTCCGTCTGCTGGTTATGAGCATTAGCACCAGTGGTTGTGGGAAATGTGGATGAAGAACGAATTCATAAATTATGACAGGGAGAGTGGGGGTAGAAAGCCAGCACTCAACAAGGGCGCCCTTCACAATTTTTATTTTTGAACGTTACTACGCCCATGATGAACTGTGACGAAGGCACCAAAAAAATCAGTGGTAGGGAAGATTCTGTTGAAAGGGCTCGTGAGCAGTTCTGAGGCGTCAATTTCCTCTTAAAATAAACTATGGCTAAACAGAACCTTACGCTTCATATGACGCATAAGGACCCTGAAAGGGCTCTGACGTTATCGGTGATGACATTTTTTAATGCTCTGGCATGCATTATTGCTAGTCCTGTCTTAGTAGATACTAGCCGGAGCTCCGGGATTATCAAGAGGAACGAGCCAGCTGTTGCCATGTCAGCCATTGAATGCGTCCCAGTGATGGAAGAATTGGTTAGATAAGCCAAGATGGTGGTTAGACGGGCACCTACAAAGCGGAAATATATGGCTGTAGCTAAAAGTACTGGCGGCAGTGGTGACACTCTCCAATTTCTTCCGGGTATGGTGGGGCTCTCAAGTGGTCAAACGGTTCTCAATGAGACCCCTTAGTCATCGGATGTCTCAGCAGTCCTTGGCCATTCATCATGCTCGGAGGCCTGCATTTTATGATAGTTTGTCGGCTGTTTGTAGCATGTGCACTTTTGCTAACGCTGACAGCCTGTTTGATGCAACGCACATGTTGCATTGTCCACCAGCAGTTCTTTCCATTACAGTAACTTGCAGCTCGTTGGTAGCTTCGTTGTTTCAGTCTAGTGCTGATCCAGGCGCTTAGATACGGATTTGTCAAGTGGCTTCACACGCTCAGACTGTACGTACAGCTACGAGATAATTTTGAGTCGCTATCCGCAACAAGTGGGATATTCTCACAGGGTGCGAGATCAAGAAGCCAACCCCTTCCCCCAAGTGACTAGGGTGGTAAGGTAAGTCTTATTTCTCCTCGCAATCTCAATTTTCCCGCTGCTATCTTGATCAGTCACCGTGACAGGATATTTATTTTTTGAATACTTGGGATGGGCAGGCAGCTTAACATGGGCCGATTGTCCCAAAATTGAAGATGATGAAGAAGGTACCTGAGCTATGATGCGGTGATAGATAGTTCAAGGCTGTATGACCGAAGCAGTCGATGCGCCCCTAAGCCCCAAAAATAGATAGTTCAAGACTTCAAACACTGCTAGAACATCATCATAGTACAAAATGAAGTTCTTAACACGGAACAGTGTGCGAAATTCTATCCAGCGGGTGTGTCGATTGCTGCCACAAGAGGCGCGGGTAAGAAGGTCAAGCTAAAATGTGACCTAGCAACTCTTGCTGATTACTGGGTTACGTTGATGACTGGAAATTGGCAGGCAGCTTTAGGCAACGACTCTGCTTTGTTGACCCGTTGTTTATTTGAAGTTAACTAGCTTTTCCGATGGCGGTTCCGATGGTGACCGATCCGTTCGGCCCATGGGTTTGCTGCCGCTTGACTTCCGTTGACATTTCGGCTGTTTCCCGGGAGCTCTGTCGGTCCCCTGGTATCGGACCCCCATGCAACGCGGGACATGGGAGGAGGAATATCAGGGGCGAGAGGGTCACGGCTCATGCCTTTCGTGATCCACCACCAGCCCCATCGAATACATGAACTCTGACTTCCACATCTTACACCGCCATTCGTGCACTCCTCGTGATTAAGCCTCGTGTCGTCTGTCGAGGTCTTCCCTTGAGGTCGAGGCCCTTTCTGCCAAACCTCCTGACTTGCATCGCCTGACAACATGACGGGTGCTCCTACGTGGTGTTATAAATTTTTCAGTAGCTCTTGGGCCTTCATGGGTATTGTCAAACCTCCTGACCTGGACTCTTCAAACCACAGAGAAACCTCCTGTCAGTTGTTGGGAGCATTTCGCAGGTCTTCGTGAGTCCTATCAGAACTAATGTACCTCTTGACTAGCGGCCTTCTCGAGAGCTGTGTGATCCTTCTGTGAAGACCAGCAGGCCTTCTGGCCTGGGAATGTGTTCTGCTGGATGCCGGGACTAGGGCCGACGCCTACAGATGTTCCGTGGGAACTGAACTCAGACGAGACCCCTTATGGTCAAACAATCCCCTCGAATTTTTGTGTGTTCATTGGGTGGTCTACGACGCACTGTATGCACATTCACGGCTAATGGCGCCGCCCACACTGTTTCCGGGACCTTTGGTACCGAGAGCCGAGCACCTTAACCACTGGGCCATCCCCGCCCCTCCTCGAATTATAGAGTGTAGTGGTGGGAGACGCCTATTTATTACTCGTTTCACAAACTTCACACGCTGCTGACACGCTCACTACTCTCAAACGATTGACATCCACCATCAATGGCTCATCACGCTACAAGTAAGATTCATATTCACCAGCGGTGGCTCACCACGTTCCAGTTAAGAGTGATACATCACGTGATACACCAGTGATACACCAGTGGTACATCACGTTAATATTAAGATTGATTTCCGCCATCAGGGGCTCACCACGCTACTACTAAGATTGATATGCGGCATCAATCGCCCATCACGCTGCCATTAAGATTGATAACCACCACCAGTGGTTCATCACGTTGCTATTAAGATTGGCATCCACCATCAGTGACCCGCTTCTATTAGCGCTCCCAACCAGATGTTCGGAAGCCCCGAGGAATTTTAGAAACAGGGGACGAGACAAAATTGAGCTGCTATTCTTGCCGTCCACACACATGGGCTCAGGAAGTACCCTCATAAGTTACCTATTCGACAGCAGTCATTGTGGAGCCAAGTTTGCCTCCTACCATAAACAAAGTGCCTAACCTAGAGTCTTTCTTTCCCGTCTCAGGGACCTTCCCATCCACCCATGGTATAGCTTCCAAATTAAGCACTTCCATTCACGTTCTGAGGATTTCTTCGTCCATCTTTCTGGGGCCGCACTGCCAGTCCTTGGATTCCTCTTGCATATTGGAAGCTCCTTTTATGCCCTAGGGTGGTTTTTTTTCCATCTTAGGTTCTTCTCTCATTTCCTGGGACATTCCTCTCCGTCTGGGAGACCTTGTGTGTCACAGTGTCCTACTGGTTAAAATTAGGGCCTCATTTTACATCTTGGTACCTCTTCCTCTACCTGGGGACTCCTTGCCCCTTTTATGGGCCTGCTCTTGCGTTTCCAAGTTCTCCTATACCATCTCTCCTTGGAACTTCCTCTTCCAGATTAGGGGGCACCCTATCCTGACATGGGTGTCGTCTCTCAATTCTGATGGCCCCTATTGCACCCTGAAGGTCACATTTCCTATCCTGGGAACCTCCACTCCCGTGTTATGGGTTATTTGTCACCTTGGACGCTTGCTTACCCTTCTCGGTGGACCTCCCCTCATTCCGTGTGGCTGCCCCCACCTTTTCTGGGCATTCTCTTGCGTTCTGGTAGCCTCCTGTTGCGTTAATTGTGGCTCCTCTCCTTTCCTAAATACCTCTTTTCATGCCTTGAGGGCCTCCTACCCTTCTCTAGGGCTTCATTGCCAATCTTTGAGGCTCTTTTTTGTGCCCTGGGTGACTCCTCTCGTTTCCAAAAGACATTTTTACCTTGTGGTCTCCACCTGTATCTTCTTCTTACCCATCATGAGTAACCTTTGAGTCCTTGAGCGCTGCGGGCTGCCCACCTAATCTATGGGTCACATCTTACTCAAATTTAGGGACTTCCTTTTCCGTCTTTTGGGACCCCTCTCAGCTTCTTGAATCTCCGTGCCCGTCTTAGGAGCTTCCTCTTGAGTTCTGTCCTGTGTGTCATCTGTCCTATTCATGGATCCTCTTTTCCCGTCCTAACGAGGCCTCCTTTTTTATTTCTGGGACCTCCTTGCTCGTCTTGAAACCTCCTCTCTATCCTGAGGACATCTTTGCCCCTCCTGGAGGGCTCCTGTTGCTATTTAGGGAGGGGGCTTCTCTCCTCATCTAGTGGGGTCCCCTCTTTCAAATGATCGATCCCCTTCACTCATTCCGGGCTTTCTCCGCTACATTTTAAGCCTTTCAGCCCTGGTCTCTCCCAGAGATATCCTGCTCCAAAACATGGGCCTCTGGCCCACATGCTGCACCTTCTTTCATTTCCTGTGGGCTTGCTTGCACATTTTCGAGGCCTTTACTTACCTCCTGGGGCCATCTCTCTTATCCTAGGGCATCCTCTCCCATCTTGGGGCCTCCTCTTCTAACATGAAGATCTGATTTCCAATCTCGATCTTTCATCTTGAGTCTTGGATTCCCCTCCGCCGTTTTGGGGCGCCTCCTCAACTTCTATAGCCGTTTGTAAGAATCCTCTCCCGGATTTCAGGGAAAATTGCAATATTTTCACCTTCTGTACCTTGATGAGGTTGCCCTTACCTGATATGGTTGCATGTGACCCGCTGAAAGGGAACAGACAATGGCCTTCGTTATCATAAATAGGCTTAGTGAGGGCTTTGTGTCCTACTATGGTGAGAAAAAAACGCTGAAGTTGCCTGTAAAATTATTAACGTTCAAGAGCGAGACAAACGCTTTCGACAATCATCAAGTTCTAGACAATGTCAGACAACGTCAGACAATTTATGCATGAACATGTCCATTGGAAATCAATAATTATCAGTCGAATAGCTGATGCCTCATGCCATTCTAATGCAATAACCTGATGGCTTTTTTATATATTACTTCATTCGGTCATCATATTTAGAGGTAGCGTATTAATTCCGCGACTAAGACGTATTACACAAAATCGACTTGAAGAAACGGATGGCCCAGTCCGACATAGCTGACGCCTGCTGGATGTCTGTCGCTTAATGCGAATATAAGCCTTCATATTACCTTTGGTTTTATATGCAGTGTGTTTATAGATGAGCCAACGAGGCAAGCAGATGGTCGTCGTACCCACCGTATGCAGATCCAACCTATCCTAGCCTAATTCCAATGGTCTTGTGGCGTTCCGTGAAATGCATGACTGGCTCGTGTAGTTCAGCTAATGGTAATGAAGGTATGCAGCGATTTAATTGAGCGGTCCGAATATAGCCTTCCATGAAATTAGGCAATGTCTCAGTTAGCTCGGCTTCAAATGTTACCCTAGGTGCGATTCTGTCATTGGCCAAGCAACCAATGGCTGTCCGAAATAGCGAACCTGTGTTTTTTAAACATGCAAATACTCCCCATCTTTAAAATTCACGCCATACTCATCGTCAATATTTCAAGGCTAACAAATGTGAGAACGGCTGATGATAATCATGAAGATTGCCATCGACTGGTTAACACAATGATAAAGGCCAAAGCGTCGTCCAGTATGTGCTGGTTAAGTATGCACTACTGGAGATACTGGGCAGGCCTGAATCCTCCACCTTATCATTGTTCACACAGGGTGGGTAGGTCGAATATTCATAGCACAGCTGCGTTTGCACACTGCAACATATTCAGCGCTCAGCTGTCCTCCCTTTCCTAACTTATCGACACGTCCTAACGGCTTTGCCACAAGTCACGTGATCACAAGGCAGCAGGACAAGCGCAAGTGTTCGTGCGCAGCGGCCATGCAAGTACGCAACGAATAACGATAACTTAGAGGAAAGCAACCGAATCAATCGGGTGTCTAGGGTAATGTTCAATGCGCAAAACTGACTAAGATGAACCAGATTATTTGCAAGCTTGCACTCCAAGTCCATGGAGTTTGTCGAACGCCAAGTGAAAATGACGCATTCTCAATTGATTGGGCACCGGTGTAAACGGGTTATGATCGCTCCGAGCCAGACAGCTGGATCCGCCAAAAACAAGACAAGATCGGAGAGTGGAGAGTGTACCACGTCACACCCGCACCTCACCGTCCCCGTCTGTTGCTGCCACCTTGCGGTGAAATGTTGAACTATTTTCAGCCGAAGTCCGTCGTCGGGCCCGCGTCGACGCCTCGGTTGTCAGTGTCAGGCATGAAGGCTTCGGAGCGGCTCGGCTGCGGCCGTCATATCTCGCCCACTGGTTGCCGGCTGGCTGGTTGGCTGGCTGATGGCGATTGGCAGCAGGAGGTCGATCTGCGCAACAGTCAGGTGGTGGAGCGGGTTTCGCCAGCGTGATGCATGCACCGGCGGCCACGTCCGACTGACAGTGCTCTGCATTCGTGCGATCCCGGAACGGTTATGTAGTCCTGGTTATGACAGCATCCTTCAGGTTGGTCATGGCTAACTGCGCACGCAACGCCGCCAGGATACAAGTGAACAAAATTGACTATTTGACATTCCCGAACAATACATAAATAGGGTAGGATTAGCGATTTATCGGTTGGTCAGTCGTTTGTGCTTTATGGTGCACCAACATCATTGGTCATACAGCGCCAATAAAATTAGTATGAATTACTTCGCTTTCTGGAAACACAAAGCTTACGTTGATGTAGCATTCCAGGAAAATCAACACAGTAAAATTAGCAAACGATGAGTGGCACGGAAGCCAGTGTTTCTAACTTTGTTAATGTAGAATGTTACCATCGTCTCACTACATACCTAGAAAGCATCGACTTGCCTACATCCCTAAAAAAGATCAGAAGGCTGCTAGGCACGCCTAGCGAATGCCACAGCGAGGGGAAAGATATTAAGCTGTAAGAAGCATGCTCTAAGGTATTGCGAATCCGTAGGTAATTACTCCATCCCTAACGATGTCTAATTAAAATGTATCCGGGACGCATAGTCCACGAAACACAAATATGTTGATATATTATGTGGAACGTGCAGAGATTGAGCACCGACAATTTGTCTATTTTTTCAGCACAAAGCCAAGGTCATTCACTTCAGTGCAAGTCGATAAACTACGATATAATTTCCATTGATAATAGCCACATTTATCTTATTGTATTTACCAGTTTATTGCGGATGCGTCGGCTTATAACGTTCCATATTTCGGTACTTTACCACCTTCTGCAGGACAGGTGAAAGGGTGAAATGTCCCTTCCAGGCGATTCCGAAGCAAACAAGTTAGAGATGGGAAACGGAGATCACTGTATATTCTGCTATGCTTTCTAGGGATTGACATGAACAGCGACCCCAATGGGTAATTTGTTAACCCCAGGGCTGACGTGGCAGGTCAAATTGTAGGACAAACTAAAGCATTTCACGACTTTCTGCATGCTTTGATAAACCTACGCCTCAAGGTGCCAATCCAAGTTGTTCATTTTGATCTTGCAATTTTCGCGATAGTTTGCAAGTAGATATTTGGCTGCACCGGGAAGGTGATATGTCAGGTCGAAAGCAAGACCCTATCTTCAAAGTATATAGAGACTTGCTGAACAAGCTAATTTATGCTTCCGATAGTAAAATGGGCACTGAATTCGATTTCACTCCAAATATCACCATACAGTAATCTCAAATTCAGAAAGGTCCCAGAAGCCACCTTTAGTCACTGCCCTTAGCTGAACCTGAACAGTGGTAATTTTTGTTGTTGTTTATTGGTTGGTTCACGACACACTTTATGCACATTCACGGCTAATGGCGCCGCCCACACTGTTTCGCCGGTGGGCCGCGGGATTGGGAAATGTCCTGAGTGGCGCTAGAGTTGGTACCCATAGCCCGACACCTTAACCACTCGGCCATCCCCGCCCCGAACAGTGGTAATTTCGGTCTTGCTTCCCTCACGGGAAATTTGACATTTCATTCAAACTTAGGGAAACAAAAATGAAGCTTAGAACATTGCACAAGGCTTTAATTTGCTCAGGCAAATGGCACCGACTTTAATGTGCTCATCGCTACCACTCGGATAGTTGAATCCACGCAAGCTGAATTCCAGCGGAAACTTTTCGGAAATACATGAACGGAATATGCACATATATATATATATATATATATATATATATATATACATATTTATATATGCATATTATATATATGCATATCGTATATATATACATATCGTATGTTCATCGACATACATAGCTATGTGTGTGCGTGAGGGAGAAAGGAGAAGAGAGGTGGAGCGTGCTAAACCTGACATATATACCTCTATGTTCATATATCCCATATGTAGCTATCATGTAGTCAAGGTCAATATGCGATATATTGCAACAGAGCGGTTATGTTCTACATACAGTCACCTTGATCTGATTGATCTGATATGACTAGTCATGTTGATGCATGTCTCTTATGGTTCACACATTATCATTCGCTGCGATCTCATAATTCTGGATGCGTGGTATCATAACAAAATTGAGCGTATCTTCTAAAAATGAAGATGTTCACCAGAACAAATACTTAGGTGAATGACCTTTCATGAATTTTCCCTCTATGTGATCGCTATGATGGTCAATGCATCGCGCGTGTACAAACAAGGTGCGAATTATTACATCAGAAGGTGAAAATGCCGCTTGAACTATCTTATTCTTCACTATCAAATAGACCGTTTAGCTGTAATTTCCTTGAATGGTTGTTCAGACTTGATCCAAACAATGACGTCATAACCCCGTGACCCGATATGGTACATACCGAGCAATTTCAGAGAAGGTATCAAAGGGTGCACAGATTGGTCGTCGTAAACGTCACGAAAATCGGTCGTTGTACTCATGTGCTCTGAAAAGCTTAGGCAGGGTTGGATTAAAGCCTCTCTCTTTGTGCTGGCGACGAACAAGGAATTATGCAAAAAAGCTTCAGTGTATTTTTTATAGACCCAGCGCATGACCACATACATACCTACATAGTACATACCACATACCTAGTACAAATGTTCACTGAGATGAAACATATATATATATATTGTGGACGATGCTTATGCTGTTCAGTATATAGTATATGTATATTATAGTATAATATGTATATATGTACATAGTATATATGTATATATTACATTATGTATATATCAGTATATAGTTATATTCAGTATACAGTATATAGTATATATAGTATATGTACATTGGAGTGACGATATCAATTATGATATGGAGCCACCAATGAAATGTCTCATCAGATACTGGGCATTGCATTATCCTTGCTCTCTTACTGTTCTTCTTGTCCCTTTCTCTCTCCATCCCTTCCCTCTCGGTCTCTCTCTCTCTCTCTCTCTCTTTCTCCCTCTCTTTATGCATACATCTGTCTATGAACACTTCACATTCTTCTCCCACACGATCTTGGCGCGGTGCATCATTTTCCTTTCTCTCTTCGTCAGCTTCTAGCCGCTCAAAGCCGCTCAGACCAAAACATTTTAACAGATACATTTATTCTATGTAGTCGGTACATTGAATGCACATCGAAAAATATAAATTAAGGAACAGCATGTGGCCGCAGCGGCGGCGTCGCCCAGCAGGTGCCGCTGCACCTGCTCGTGACCGGTTCAGGTATGTCGGTACGCCCGTACACACACGTGCCGGTGTACGTGTAGTTATGTGGTGGGTGTGCTCATTCGAATGCGACGGTGCTCCCGGGGCACATGAGCCATACAGCGCCGGTGACTCGCACGTGGAACCAGAACGAAAATCGACTCCTCTCGCTCGCTCTCGCGCTCTGTGTGAAGTGTGACGTCACACACTGTTCGCCGTCAGCTGATGCCGCCGACTTCCACGCATGCCGATAACATCGGGCGGCGCCACACGCGAACGCAAATTCCGTCCTGTCGCGGGTCAGCGGAAAGGAAACTGTGGTCTTCAAGCATTGAAAAATATACGTGACCTTGAGGATATTATTAAAGTGCGACCGGTGAAAAAAACTGCCGTGCAATCAACTAGATGTCGCCATTGGCATACGCCGTGAATTTAGTGATAAATATATGTCTTTGGTAGAACGAAAAAACATCTGCACAAAATCAAACATTTAAATCGGAAGACACGGAGAAGGAAATGCGAGGCCGAGAAAACCACTCCTGATGATCGATTGCCGTCGAAGGGTTTTGCATAATTGGAATGGAGCGGCCGAAAGGTCACATCCGCACTGCCGCTGTCTGCCCGGGTCAGCCATGGTCAGCCGCCGCCGATCCGCCAGGGTCAGCGAGGGTCAGCCGCCACCGATCTGCCATGGTCAGTCAGGGTCAGCCGCCACTGATCCGCCAGGGTCAGCCGCCACTCATCCGCCAGAGTCAGCGAGGGTCAGCCGCCACCGATCTGCCAGGGTCAGCGAGGGTCAGCCACCTCCGATCCGCCATGGTCAGCCAGGGTCAGCCGCCACCGATCCGCCAGGGTCAGCCAGGGTCAGCCGCCACCGATCCGCCAGGGTCAGCCAGGGTCAGCCGCCACCGATCTGCCAGGGTCAGCCAGGGTCAGCCGCCACTAATCGGCCATGGTCAGCCAGGGTCAGCCGCCACCGATCCGCCAGGGTCAGCGAGGTCAGCCACCTCCGATCCGCCAGTAGTTCCAGGTCAGCCGCGCCGCCACTAATCGGCCATGGTCAGCCAGGGTCAGCCGCCACTGATCCGCCAATGTCAGCCGGACCCGGTTCAGAGGCGGGCGCGGACGTTTCGCTTGTCAGCGCGCCGCGAGGCTCGATTTCAGAGTGCAACAGCCGCCGGCGTTTACAACATCGCCGGAGAACAGGACGGTCTCGGACACGTTCGCGCAGCGCGCCGCCCCCACGTCGGGCCAACACATCGAACACAGAAAACCGGCGCCGACAACCGCCTCCCGCGTACACCACAGAACACAAAAACTGACCAGATCACCCGGCGCGTGCGGCGGCACTCCGCCACTCCCGACGGAGCGCCGCCACTCCGCCACCCTCCGCGTTCCCGTCGGCCCGGGCAGGTCGACATCCGCCGCCCCTCCTCTCCTGCCCCGCCCGGCGCCTCCCGCCGCGGCTGGCCCGGCGCCCAGGGCCCAGCGCGTGGCGTGACTAGCTTCCACTCTATCGGCCCCGGCGGGCGGAGAGGCCGGTCCGGTCCGGCCCGGCCCAGCACACCCGGCACGCACTATCAACAACCGAACACAGAAAGGACAGGCGCGCCGGCGACACGAGGGCATCAGGAACGACGGCGTCCACGCGCCGAGTCACAACATCGGAACGTGAAGTTCTGGCGTGAAGTCTCGCCGCCAGCCCGGCCCACAGCACCCCATGGTACGGTTTCGTGTCGACCTTTCGTGTGACCTGTCCAACTCCCCGCCCAGACACCCACGGTCGCATCGCTCGCTATTTGGTTTGTGCAGTGACCCTCCAGAAACGGCCCCCTAATACTGAAGAGAGAATATTGTACTTTACCAGCACGCACGCACAAACACGGTGGATTATGTCATTTCACTAATTAGCATCGTCCTCGCGATGATTGCACTAGCGCTGGTACAAAACAGCAGTGGATCACCCAACAGCCGAGCGACGTCGGAGGCGACGGCCGCTCCGGCGGGCGCCAGTCAGTGGCCGGGCAGCACGGGAGGCAGCAGACCCGTCTTATTGTTCTGGCTGACGACGCACTTGCGCATGTGCTTCTCCAGCGTGGACGCCACCGAGAACGGCATGTTGCAAAACCGGCACTGGTACACGTCCTTGCCCATGCGGCCGTGCGTCTTCATGTGGCGCGTCAGCTTGGAGCTCTGCGCGCACGCGTAGTTGCACATGCTGCAGCGGTAGGGCTTCTCGCCGGTGTGCGAGCGCCGGTGCACGGTGAGGTTGGAGCAGTTCTTGAACACCTTGCCGCAGAACTCGCACGTGTCGCGCCGGTTGCGGTCGCTGCGCTTCGGCGACGGCGAGCACGAGTCGAGCAGCGCGCGGCCGCCGGCCGGCTTCAGCGCGTACGGCTGGTGGAGGCCGCGCGCGGCCGGCTTCAGCGCGTCGGCCGCCTTGGCGCCGGCCGCCAGGAAGTCGGCCGGCAGCGGGCCGCACGGCGCGAACGCGAAGTCGCGCGGCAGCGCCATCGGCGGCAGCCACAGGCCGGGGAACACGCCCGGGTCGGGCTCGCGGCCCAGGTCGAGCTTCAGCCGGCGCGCCGGGTCGAAGGCGGCCTCGAACGAGCCGAGCCCGCCGCCGCCGCCGCCGCCGCCGCCGCCGCCGCCGCCGCGGCTTAGGTCCAGCACCGGCTGCTGCGTCAGCAGGCCGGCGCCGAACTCGTCGCGCACCTTGATCGTGCTGCGCGGCTCCGGCACGTCGTTCTCGCGACTGCCGTAGCGCGACTCGCCGTCGCGCGGCTCGCTGTCGTGCGCCTCGCTGTCGCGCGGCTCGCTGTCGTGCGCCTCGCTGTCGCGCGGCTCGCTGTCGTGCGCTTCGCTGTCGCGCGGCTCGCTGTCGTGCGCCTCGCTGTCGTGCGCTTCACTGTCGTGCGTCTCGCTGTCGTTGTCGTCGCTGTCGTGCGCCTCGCTGTCGGCCGCCTCGCTGTCGTGCGCTTCGCCCTCGCTGTGGCAGCTCTCGCTCGTGTGCTCCTCCTCCTTGCCCGACTCGCGCAGCGCCTGCTTGTAGGCGTCCCTGTAGGTGTTGATGTTGGAAAGTCCGAATTTGTCCATCAGTTCTCCGACCAGCGATGATTTTTCCGACGATGGTGTCGGCGGCAGGACGTGGTGGTTGGGCGTCAACGGGGCCGGGATCGGCGTCGAGGCCGCCGACTTGGTGGACAGGTCTTCGGGCCCGTCCGCGTCCGCCATCTCTTCGGAAGAGTCCTCGTCGTCCTCGTCCAGGAGTTCGTCTTCGTCGTCCTCCTGCACGCTGACGTCCTCGTCCTCTTCCTTGACATCATCGCTGGCCAGCGAGTTTTTTTCCACACTGACTTCGAGTTCCTTCATGTGCGTCTTCATGTGTCGCTTCAGCTTCGAGCTCTGCGTGCACGCGTGACTGCAGATCTTGCACTTGTACGGCTTCTCGCCGGTGTGGATGCGCCGGTGCACGATCAGGTTGCTCTGGAAGCGGAAGATCTTGTGGCAGTGCTCGCAGGCGCGCGGTCGCTCTTTCCGCGCCGGCTTGGGCGGCGCGACGCCGGCGGCGATTGCGGCGGCGCGCGCCGCCGCCGCCGCCGATGCACCTCGCAGCGGACTCGGACTGGACGCGCTCGTGCCCGGCGGCGGCCCGAACGCCGGCGGCGATACGCCCGCGACCCGCGCCCTCTTGGCGGGCGGCGACAGCAGCTCCTGCGGCGGCAGCGACGCGCCCGCCAGCTGGCGCAGCCGCTGCGAGTAGAAGTCCATCGGCTCCAACGGCAGGCCGAGCGGCGGCCGCGGCCGCGGCCCCAGCTCGAACGGCAGCGGCAGCGGCGGCCGCAGCCGGAACTGCTCGGATATGATGTTCTCCATGCGGAAGGCGTGACTAGGCGGCCGGCCGAACGGCGCGTTGAGCATGGACGGGAACGGCGTCTTGCTGTCGCCCAGCGGCATGCGCAGGAACGGCAGGTCGAACGGGCCCGAGTGGGACGAGGTGGGCGCCAGGTGCGCCGACACGGGCGGCAGCGGCGGCACCAGCGTCGGCGCCGGCCGCATCGCCGGCGGAGAGACGGCCGGCGGCGGCCGCCGCACCGCCGCCGGCGACGGCGCCGGCCGCGGCGACGGCGAGCAGGGCTGCGGCGACGGCGCCGGCGACGGCGACCGCGGCGGCGACGGCGCCGGCCGGTTGACGTAGATGTTGACGCCGTGGTCCTCCTGGACGTGCTGGATCAGCGACCAGGCCGAGTCGAAGCTGGTCTTGCACGTGAAGCAGAGGACGTTGCCGGGCTCTGCAACACAACGGCGCCAGTGTGAAGACAAACATTCGCGAGGAACGAGCACTGACTGGCCACGGTTCGATTCGTATTCTGGGCTCATGATAAAGCTTTCGGTTATCCCTTACCATTTGACGTAGAGAACATCGTTCTCATCTGTTTCGAGGAAAACGAAGAAGCACCGAAAACACCGGTTCCAATAGTTTCAATTTCCATTTGCCCTCTGCCTCGGCAGCATCGGCTACCACTGCACCACAACTCTCCTCTGAAACCCTCCGCACCAAGCGAAACGTTCTAGTGCGATGCCAGCTCAGTCTGGAAACAAGCAGGCGACAAGAAGGCAGACCGGAATCGCCTCGCCGCGCCGGCACGACCCGACTCATAACCGGCCGGAACACGTTCTCCTCGCCGGGTGGGTGCCGCTCCGTCTCCCGCCAATTTTTCCCCGCCGTCGGTGCCGACGGGCGACCGGGCGGGCGGCGACGGCGGCGCCGATCCGCCGGTGTCGCACCGGTGTCGGCCGTCGACTGGTCGCGCGCCGCTAATGAATCAATACCCAGCCGGCGGCGGCCACCGCGCAGCGGCCCCGTGCATAATCAAATAGCCGAAATCCGATCCGACTGGCGGCTCGAGCGGCGGCCGCCGGCGCCAGATGTCGCTAATCTGGCCGGAGTCCGCCCGAGTCCGACCCGGTGTCGCTAATCTGGCCGGAGTCCGCCCGAGTCCGACCCGGTGTCGCTAATCTGGCCGGAGTCCGCCCGAGTCCGACCCGGTGTCGCCGCCGCCACGTGGGCGTCGTCCGGTCGTCAGGAAGATGCGGTCCGGCTGTCGGGAAGCCACGGATGTCGCCGCGATGGCGAGGCATTCGCCAGGATTTTGATTCAGCAGAGAGAAAAGGGGCAGGGAAGCGTGAGCCCAGGATATGTTCGGATGCAATGACAAGGACACCCGAGGTTTATTCGCGAGGACGCAGCATACATGGTCGCCACCATGGCCATAACTATGGTAGCCAGGTCGCCTCGGACGTATTTGCGCGGGAGTCGCCAGGGCGCCAGGGATAAATTCACCGGAACGCCCACGGATAGTCACCTGAGAGCGAATAATACACTCGTCCGGACTCCTCAGGTAGTCGCCAGGGCGCTAAGGATATGTTCGCCTCAACGTCTGAGGTAGTCGCTAAGGCGCCAATGCTATGCACACCGAGACGCCACAGGTAGCCATCAGAACGACAGAAGCATAGTTGTCACGACGTTCCTACACGGCCATCGGGACGCCACAAACATAGTCGCTAAGCTGCCACGGATATGATTACCAGAAGCCACGGATATGGTCACCAGAAGCCACGGATATGGTTACCAGAAGCTACGGGTATGATCGCCAGGACGCGGGGCACACGCTGGGCAGAGGGCTGGCGATATGTGTCGACCGCAATATCGACCGGAAGGCGACAAGGCGATGGGGAGGACGTCGCGGTACGGTGGCTACAACACCGACGCGGTCTTCATAGTGCGGATGCAGAGGGATGAGGATGCCGTGGGAGAGACGGGAGGGAACGGATGCCGAGGAAGGGTAGTCGCATCGCCGGTGCGATCCGCATGGTGCGGATGCCGAGGGATGGGATGAGGGATGGCTGGCTGGATGGACGGATGGGCAGAGGGAAGGAGGGGTGGGAGTGGATGCCAAAGAAGGGTCACTACGACGCGATCCCCATGGTGCAGATGCTGAGGGATGGAAGGCGGTAGGAAACGGATGCCGAGGCACAGTCGCTACAATACCAGTACTGCCACCACAACGTCGAATCACCCAACGACAACCGGATCGGTGGTGAAAACTAGTCACACGTATCACACGTGCCGAGGCCATTAACGAGCTGAACCTCGTGACGCGGCTCGGCCGTCCACGACCGGCCGCCGGCCACAATCAAGTGTGACGTCACTCATCCGAGGCGTCAGATCACCCGCATGTCAACTGGGAGCGTCCACACAGCGGTCGACTCCAGAGGACATGATCTGCACCAAGGGCAAGTCGCAGTGCCAGTCAAACTTGCAGATTGCTGCGTAATTGCCGGGAAATTATGGTTGCTCATTTGTGGCGTCAGAACGCGGTTCGGCGCTGCGTGAGCGGGCGCGGATTTTCTCAGGTGACCAGAGGCGCCGCCCGCGTGAGCAGAGATGCGGACCGCGAGATCAGAGGTGCTGACCGCCTGGCCAGAGTTGCTTCCCACCTGGGTGGAGGTGTTGCTCATCTGAGAAGAGGTGGTCACCACGAGATCAGAGGTAAAGCCCATCTGACCAGAAGCGCTGCCCACCCGACCAGAGGTGCTGCCCACCAGACTAGAGGTGTTGCGTGCCTGATCAGAGGTGCTGCCTACCTGACCAGAAGTGCTGCCCACCTGACCAGAGGTGCCGCCCACCTGACCAGAAGTGCTGTCCACCTGACCAGAGGTGCTGCTCACCTGATCAGAAGTGCTGCCCACCTGACCAGAGGTGCTGCCCGCCAGACCAGAGGTGCTGTCCACCTGACCAGAAGCGCTGACCAACCGAGCAGTGGTGCTGTCTCACCGCCACCGCCGGAGAGCAGACAGCTCGCTGAGATTGTACATCTGCCTGCCCCAGCTGCCGTCCAGTAGCCACCGTCAGACGAAGTATAAATAAGCACGACGCGTTCTCAATCACCGCCGAGGTGGGTGACCACGAGTCGCGCGGGTCATCACTTCAGGCTCGTTGATGCGAGCAATGCATCACACTAATCATTACTTATGCTAGCACGCCGCCTGCACACTCACTGTCATCAATAACGCGGCGTCGGCTGTTTTGATAGGCACCGGCGACTGTGTGTTGGAAATATCTCACCGGCAGAGTATGGAGACGGGTACCAGCCCGACTGGAGCGCCGTGTTCGGACGGTACCGCCCGACCGGCAGCGGCCGTGTTCGGGGACGGGTACCGCCCCCCGACTGGCACCAGAGCGGCCGTGTTCGGGGACTGGTGCCGCCCCGACCGGCACCAGGGCCGCCCAGGAGCGCCGTGTTCGGGGACTGGTACCGCCCCGACCGGCACCAGGAGCGGTCCTGTTCGAGACGGTACCAGCCCGACCGGCACCAGGAGCCGCCGTGTTCGGGGCCGGGTACCGCCCCGACTGGCGCCAGGAGCGGCCGTGTTCGGAGACTGGTGCCGCCCCGACCGGCACCAGGAGTGGTCCTGTTCGCAGACGGGTACTGCCCCGACCGGCACCAGGAGTGGTCCTGTTCGCAGACGGGTACTGCCCCGACCGGCACCAGGAGTGGTCCTGTTCGCAGACGGGTACCAGCCCGACGGGGACCAGGAGCGGCCGTGTTCGGGGACTGGTGCCGCCCCGACCGGCACCAGGAGTGGTCCTGTTCGCAGTCGGGTACTGGCCCGACCGGCACCAGGAGCCGCCGTGTTCGGGGACGGGTACCGCCCCGACCGGCACCAGGAGTGGTCCTGTTCGCAGACTGGTACTGACCCGACTGGCACCAGGAGCGGCCGTGTTCGGAGACTGGTGCCGCCCCGACCGGCACCAGGAGTGGTCCTGTTCGCAGACGGGTACTGGCCCGACCGGCACCAGGAGCAGTTGTGTTCGGAGACGGGTACCGCCTCGGCTGGCGCCAGGAGCCGCCGACAGGTGCCCGCTGGTGTACAGCGGCTGACCTGGCGGCCCCCAGCCGCGCGGCGAGCCGAGCCGGTGCCGTCCGCCGGCCGGAAAATGGGCCAATTTCTCCATTTTAATTTAATTTAGATCTGAGCTGTCCATCCGCATTACGGCGCGACGCTGGGCGGGCGCCGGCGCCGGCGGCAACAATGCATCTGTAATCGGTGCGGTGTGGAGAAGGTCGCGCGGCGCGCCGCCAGGTGGGTGGGTTTGTTCCCGGCCGCCGACGGCGACGCGGGAGATCGAGTCGGGCCGCGGCCGCCGGCGCGGCCGCGCGGCGGTGCCCAGTGCCCATCAGAGAGATGATGGAGTGGGCGATTATCTGTGACACAAAGCGGCGGCTGGTGGCGGACACCGACGCCCAGTCGAACGTCGTATATCTGGTCGTGTTTAATAAAACGCCGATCAGAATGGCGGCCGGGACGGCGAGCGGCGGCACGGGCGGCCGCAGCCGAGGCCAGCAGCCTCCGCAGCACTCGTCGTGCCGCTTGCTGGCGGGTCTCTCCGATGTGCCACACCGACCGGCCGAAGGTTGCATGGCTCTGGCGGCCGTACACCAGGCCAGCGTCTTCCGGAGCACGCGCGGCCCTCTGAGATGCCACACTGGCGGCTCAGAGATGCCACCGTACTCGCGCGGCCACACCCGAGGCAGGCGTCCTCCTAGAGCACCCGTCGTATCGCTTCCTGGCGCACTTGACAAAAGACGCTGGCGACGCCGCTGGCGGACGCCGAACCAACCACGGCCCGCACACGAATCGGAATAATTCGCCACTTCGCATGTGTGGCCGCGGCGGGCAAACGCAGCTCCAGGCCGGTGCACGCGCTGTTCGGTCGGATCGAGAGCGCATCTCGGCTCCCAACCCTTCCGGCTCTGCTCGCGTACGAGTCGGTGGACGACGGACGAGCCGTCAGCTGCCGGCGACCAGGCACCGAGTGGCCATCAGCGGCCAGATGAAGATTGGCGGATATGCTGGGCGATAACGTCCCCGGGGATTGGGCCCGTGAAACGCCACTTGCATATTCCCGGTAAATTCCATTTGGCCTCGCCACTCTCGCTCAGCTTCTACAGCTGTATGTCACTCTCCCCTCTCTCTCGCACTCTCTCTCGCTCTCTCTCTCTCTCTCTTTTCTGTCTCCCGCTCTTTCTCTACCCCACTCTCTCACTCTCCCCCTGTTCCTCTCCCTCGGTCTCTCCATTTCCTTTTCCATTCTGATCTGTCTGAGATATGCTAACATTTAGCGCGATGCCATTAGTGCAATTGCTTCTGCACGCCACTTTACGTGTCTTACAAAATACCAATTGTGAAAAAAAACTAAGTATTGCTGATTTTGTTCTTTTTATCATCATTCGCATATGTCCTTGCAGTCCTCCCCATCCTACCATCCTCAGTCAGCATAACAACAATAATTTCAATACACCAATATGATATACATATATATATATATATATATGTGTGTGTGTGTGTTCGTATCTTGAAGAACCTACATCGATCTGATGTATCATATCCATGGAAACTTCAGACCGTTGTATACAGCCAACTGATCTGCTCACATTCATCCATAAGTAGTGGTAATGCAAGGAGAAAAGAAAGCATGAAAAGGTTTTCATTGTGACATGCCTTTCAGCGACGCAATGGCATGACTGAGGTCAGCAGTCATTGCAATGCGACCAGGACATTGAACAGTGGTGACGTCACGACCCGAACATTGGTGACGTCACAACCCGAACGGACGGCGACGTCACAAGGCGACGTCACAACTCGAACAGTGGTGACGTCCAACCCAAGCAGTGGTGACGTCCAACTCGAACAGTGGTGACGGCACAACCCGAACGGACGGCGACGTCACCACAAGACCACACTGCACCGCCGTCACCATCGGACTGTTGACAGCACCACTGACGGGCTGACGTCGGCGCCAGACTGACGTCGATAACGGCGTGACGTCACCGTCACCGCCGTCGTCGCGCGCCAGATCGTTACTGTTTTTCGCCGGACGGCGACGTCGGCTGCGGCGTTTTCGTCGGCGCTCTTCGGCGACGCGTCCGGCGCGGCCATTTCCGGCCGCGCTCTGGTCGCCCACCTCGCGACGTCCGGCGGCGCCGGCGGCGACGACGGCGGGTCATTTCGCCGGCCGGCGACGCGCACCGCCGGCCGGCCCCCGCCGAGTCTCGGCCTGGCCAGCCGGCCGCCCCCCGCCGACTTCGGGTCGGAGCGGCCTGACGGCTGCGGCACGAGAGCGCGCGCGGAGCACCAAAAGCGGCCGGGCTCAGGCGGACAGGTCGGCGGGAGGTGCGTCGGCCCGCTGGACGGCTGGACGGGCACGCGGGCGGACGGGCGGACGGACGTCGGCCGGCCGAATTGGGCCCGTCACGGCCGAGCAAAGGTCACCGCCGACGCCGCGGGGGGCGCGCCGCGCCGGCCAGAACTGTCCGCCTGTCCGTCGGCCGCCTCGCCCGCCGCCGCGCCGGTCACAGGAGCACAGGAACACGGGAGCACAGGGCACCGGAACACAGGACGGACGCGGGCGGCGCGCTCGCGTCCCCGACGACAGCTCCGCCGCGCCACCGGCCGTCCGTTCCGCCTGTCGGCCGCGTCGGCGACGACGACCCGGCGCCGCCGGTCCGGCCGTCGGCCGCGCGTCGCGCGCGGCCGCCGCTAATCGCGCCGGCCGCTCCCCGGGGCCCGGCCGACAGGCGGCGGCGACAAATGAGACCGGGCCGCGCTGACAGTGGCCCGACGCGGCGTCCGCGGGGACCGGCCGCCGCCGCCCGCTGACCCCAGCCCGCCGCCGCCGCCGCCGGCGTGACCGGCCTCCCAATCGGCCGCCGGCGAGCTCGGCGACCGGCCCGCGTCGCGCACCGGGTCCCCCGGCGCCCGGCGAACAGCGCACTCATCGGCACGGCGTGTTGTGCCGACAACGACGGCACCGACGACGACGACGACAACGACGGCGACGACAACGACGGCGGCGACGACAACGACGACGACAACGGCGACGACGACAACGACGAAGGCGGTGGCGGTGACGGTGACGACGACAGCGACGACAACGACGGCGACGGCAGCGACAACGACGACGGCAGCGACGACGACGATAACGACGGCGGCGACGACGACAACGACGACGTCGACGAAGGCGGTGGCGGTGACGGTGACGACGACAGCAACGACGACGGCGACGACGGCGACGGCAGCGACGACAACGACGGCGGCGACGACGACAACGACGACTACGACGACGACGAAGACGACGACAACGGCGACGACGACAACGACGAAGGCGGCGGTGGCCGGCGCCAGACCCGGCGGCCCCACATGGCTGTCGCGGGCTCCCGTTAACGAGGCGCGCCCCCGTCGTCGTCGACGGTGGCCAGCCAGGGTCCGTCAGCGCGCCGGCGCTCTGTGTACGTTGGCAGGTGTGCGTCGCCGGCCGACGGGCAGGCCGGGCCGGGACGCGGCGGTGGCGGCGGTCGCGGCGCACTGTTGACGTTGGACGCGACGTTTGCGGCGCGCCGGCTGATTACCTGCCGCCGGCCGGAAGTTCGCGCCCTTTGACTGGCTGGTGTCCGCTGATTAACGAGCCCCAGGCGGATGCACGTGACATGCCGGAGATCTGCGCCGGAGGCGATGCGGCGCGCGTGCCGCCTCCTCGCGCCAGGGGGTCGCTCGGGTGGGGGCAGGGGGTGCGGCGGCACGTCAGAACACAGCGAGGTGGAGCACCTGGAGTCGACTTCGCTGATTAAGTTCCACCGATTGGTTCGGCAGCAGTCGAACGCCGTCTAAGCGGTTCGTGCACGGCTTCTATCAGTCCGACCGTTTCGAACTTGTGAAATGGCAAATCTCGAATTGAAACCTCTCTGGTGCATCCCAACCAGAAAGACGAACTCGAGCAGGCCACTTCCTTTCCGCTGTCAGAGTGCCTGGCGACGGGCGACGGGCGACGGGGCGACGAAACGGGAGGTGCAGCTGATGGAATTTCACGAGGGTCACGACTTAGTCACGCTCCCTTCGGCGTCGCGGGCAGCCGGACCGTCGAATTTATCTCGCCCGTTGGCCACAGTGGGCCGCAGATCGGAATCAGAGGAGCCTCGAGGTCGGAGATGATGGATGGTGGCCGGCGCTGGGCCGCAGGTGAGGCTCGCGGTCCGGCGAACTGGGTCCGCGCGGCCGCCGTCCAGTCTCTCCGGCGCCGGCACACGGCCGCGACGGTGGCGCCTCGAGCGGCCGCCGGCAGAACAAAGAGGCACCGGCGTCGTCCGCCGTCTTTCTGTTGGACTTGCTGACACTGCTGATGGACTTTTGACTTTTGCAGAGTTTTACTCGCGAAAGAGTTTTAAACCACCACTGACCCTCGGTAAGATTTGCTTCTTTTTTTTGGAGGGAAACAAAATTCGACGAACAGTTTGCGAGCAGGACATGCCGGTAGGGCAGTCGGTGCTGGACCGCGTGCTGGAAGGCAGCGGTGTCCAACCGCTTTCTTTTTGTGAGCACAAGAGCCAAACGTGACAATGGAAGCGGCAGGACGTGACAGCACTCACGCCAAAAACCAACTTCGCTACGCAAAAGAGCGGAACGCCTGGCGCTCCCAGTCTTCAGCGCCCTCGCCTGTGCGGGACAGAACCCACGGCTGGGTCCCACGGCTGGGTCCCACGCGCGCACACACACACACACACACAAACACACCCACATGTACACACACACAGGATGTCTGAAGACAGGGCAGCAACGGTGACAGAGGACAGATGGACCCCATCATGACTGGCAGGAGACACCCCGAACCGTCCACCAAGCCTCCACCGGCTGGACGGCTCGCATCTCTTCAGCCCGACGTAAACAGTCCTCATGCCAACAACAGCCCGAAGCTATCCAAATGTCACGGAGGCCACACGGGCCAACACAGGCACGCGTTGATGTGTCAGTGATCAATCTGGTCACCCGCACACCGCATTCGACCAAGCGCCGCTCGCCTCCGTCGCCAAGCGCACGCATGGCTGGCCTGCAGACGTCGCGGCACAGACGACCACCGGGTGGCCAAACACCACCAGGTGACGTAGCTGTTGGTAGTCCTCAAGAGAAGACGAACCTCGCGCTCTTTCACGACGCATTCAACTGCTCGGTCACATAGCGTCGCCAACCTCTCGCGTCGATTGGTCGCCGGTGAGCCCGGTAATCCCGCCGGTTGCGGGATTCGAACCCACGAACTTGCGATCAAGAGTAGATGCCCTAGCGACTGCGCAACCGCACCCGTATCCACAATTAATGGACATCGGCTGCGAAAAGAATGCAATCGGAGAACGAAGCTCAACGCTGGGAAAGGGAGACTAAAGGTGGGAGGGTTGTGGATGAATCATCAAACAACTAATATTTAGTGGTATCGAGCGCACAAGCCGCCCTGTGGAGAATGACCCCGGAAACCGAACGGCTAGCGAGTGACGAGGCCTCTCGATGCCAACTCAAACATGCAAATCACAGCTCTACGGGAATCGTCTCAAACCAGCAAACCATCATCGCCGGCTGAAAGAACACCGACGAATGTCTTTCGGCAACAGGACGCGTCGAGTCCCGGCAGCTCGTCGACGAACTCCACCGGTGGTCACCTGTCCTGACCCGCGAGCGCCGTTGGTTGGTTATTGGTTTTACGACACGTCGACCGTTGAGTCATGTAGCGTCACCAATCTCTCACGCCGATTGGTCGCGGGCGAAGGGTAGCGACAGGTGAGACTCGAACCCACAACCTTTCGATTGTGAGACGAGCAACTTACCCCTAGGCTACTCGTCCCCGACCCGCGAGCGCCGCCGGCGTACCGTCTGAGGAGTAACTGGATCACCACTGGGGCCGACCAGAGAAGCCGACCCTCTCGGCACCCTCTGGCTACCCAAGGCCGGAGTAAATCACCACTGGCGCTGACCGGCAGAGAAGCCGACCCTCCCGCCACCCTCGCCGGCCGTCCGAGGCCGTAGTGGAGCACCACTGGCGCTGACCGACAGAGGAGAAGCCGACCCTCCCGCCACCCTCGCTGGCCGTCCGAGGCCGTAGTGGAGCACCACTGGTGCTGACCGACAGAGAAAGCCGACCCTCCCGCCACCCTCGCTGGCCGTCCGAGGCCTGTGGACACCACTGGCGCTACCCACCGGCAGAGAAACCGACCCCCCGCCACCCTCGCTGGCCGTCCGAGGCCGTAGTGGACCACCACTGGCGCTAACCGACAGAGAAACCGACCCTCCCGCCACCCTCGCTGGCCGTCCGAGGCCGGAGTGACACCACTGGCGCTGACCGACGAAGAAGCCGACCCTCCCGCCACCCTCGCCGGCCGTCCGAGGCCGTAGTGGACTACCACTGGCGCTGACCGACAGAGGAGAAGCCGACCCTCCCGCCACCCTCGCTGGCCGTCCGAGGCCGGAGTGGACTACCACTGGCGCTGACCGACAGAGGAGCCGACCCTCCCGCCACCCTCTCGCGCCGTCCGGCGCACAGACAACTGATGAATGATGATGGGCCTTTAATGATGTAAAAATATCCGCGCCGTCCATCAACTAACCCGGGGTGACGCCGGGGGCGGCACCACTCCGACATTATCCCCGGCCTCAAACCGCCGTCGGCGCGCGCACTCATTAACTGTCCATTTTTTCCACGCCGGTGGGTGGACACAATCGTATTTTGAAATCGTGGACGCGACTTGATCCGAGGCGAGAGGGCATTCGCCGGCGGCGCCGCTGTTCACGCTGGCTGTTCGCGTGCTGTCCAGACGGGCTGAACAGCACACGCTGTTAGCGAACACACCTCCAAACAGGGGAGCTGGCCATCGTTGGAGGAGATGACTGCTGGACGAACACGGCAGCATCGGACTATGACGGGTGAAATTCCGATCAGCATTTAAGTCGTGAAGTGGGCGGTCGTACTGCTATTTGACCATTTTGGTCATGAAGTGGGTGGCCGTATTGCTTTTTATAGTACATAATATCGACAGAAATACTCGACAAAGAAACCTATCGAAGCAAAGATTGCAGCAACATTTCGCTCTCAGTTTTGAGAATTTCACAAATCTACAACCACTATGCTCTTGCAGGGTGATTAGTCTGCACACGAATTCAGCTGAGGAGATACAACAACGGAAAGACACTGGTGATATGACATTTTCTGCGAATATCCTAATCACGCAACGGCCACAGATGTCATGCCGAAATCGGACATCTTGGGATATCAATCACGCACAACCCGGTGACAAAACCCATGCTCAGCCAACTCTCAATCCCAACATCAATCCTTTATGTGCGCTGCCAGACAGACCCGGACGCTCGAGGGGGGGGGGGCATAACTCTGTTGGCATTGGTGAGCTGCTGCGTCATGTCACCGCATGAACCAGACTGGCTGTGTGCCCCTCCCCTACCTCATGCCGCCTCCCATCTGCCAGCCATTGTCCGAAGGCACCGACGGCACCGACGATGCCCATCGACCGTCGCGCGATCGCCCAGCATGCCGCCGATTGTGGCAAACAATCTCGACGCCGGCCATTATGGCATTGTCATGCTGGGAATATAGCCAACCGGCCACGCAGATAGCCGGGTTGTGTAAATCTGGGCGTTCGGAGCGGGGATGGCCGAGTGGTTAAGGTGTTGAGCTCTGGATGTCAAGGTCCCGGGTTCAACACTCGCACCGCTCTGGACATTTCCCAAACCGCGGCGCACCGGCGAAACAGCGTGAGCGGCGCCATTTGCCGTAATTCTGCATAAAGTTTATCGTGAACCACATAATAAATAAGTAATAATTTGGGTTTTTTCTTTTTAAAAAATAAATTAATCAAATATCCAAAATTCAAAATTGAGAATTATCTCAAGATCGTTATAGCGCTGCAAATCCGAATTGCATTATTTACCAATCAACTAATTTTGATGGTCTCTTTTTTTTTAACAACATTTTTCTTGCGAATCGGTGATATGGACTAAACGAGGCTGGTCCCTTATCGTATGTTCCATTCGCTAGGGAAACAGCCCCTCCCCACCAAAAAAACCATGGGATTGAACTTTCCACACCGGCAAATTCCACCACCGTGTCTGTTTGGCTCCTCTTCCTCGGAGCAGTGCTCGGTCGCGTGGTTGGATTCGGCAGCCGGCGTGGAGCGCACCGCCGGCCGCCCCCCCCCCCCCAGTGCCAGCCGACGCCAGAAGGGTTGGTCGCGGCGCGCCGTCGGCACAAGTGTTCCCAACGACGCAATTTGCGTCGGTCGGTGCAGGTGGACGAGATGGGCAGCGGGCGACCGCGGCGCCGCCCAGGCCTGCGCCGCTCGCCGCCGCTAACAACGTTATCATGCAAATTGCCGCGTACGCCGCCGCCGCCGCCGCCGCCGGCGGCCCCGGTCGGCGCCGCCGCAGCCGGCGCCGGCAGCTGCAGCTGCCGGCCGCCGGCTGCAGCTGCCGCCAGCGGGCAGCTTATTGCCGAGTGGTCGGCCGGCCGGGCCCGGAAAGGATTGTCTGCCGGCGAGGGACGGCAGCGCAGCCGCCGGCGGGGGACGACCGGGGCGAGTGCGGTGGCGTTTTTATTGCGTGCACGATCTGGCGATAATCGGCCGGCCAGCTGCGTGTGTGCGCGCGGAGACGAGCTGTTGCCAAGTGATTCGGCCGGATGAATCCGTTCGTCGAACCCCTTCTCGGCTCTGCAGACGGTTACAGGGGAAAGGGCAGGAACAAAGGCGGCAAGTATGGGATGTTTTTATCACGCCACGAGCCGTGGCTGGGGGTCTTCTACTGGACAAGGCGCACCACATGAGCGATCGAACCGCCCGATAGTTTCTGAAAGTGCCCAATAGTCCCTTAAGTCCCTGAAGTCTGTTCATTTCATCTGGCCGCTTGGCCGGAAGCAAATTGAGCGCGCTCGGTGTCGTGTTCCAACGATGAAATTGGCGGAAAAACACCAGCTCCGAACAACTAACAACGCATATGCTGGTCGCCTTTTTAACCTCATCTGCGAAGACCGCTCGATCATGTCTCCGGTTGTAAATGATGTGCAGATCACACTACTACGCAAAAAGGGCGGCCGCTATGGTAATCATAAATGTTAACAATTATAGAGAGCAACGCTGATCGCCGAAGGGTAGCCAGTGATTAGCTTAATTACAGTTCGAAAAGGTGACTTGATATGCTCCCAGGTCAGGGCCGCGGTGTTCGAGAAATGTCCGCTAGGCTACGAACAAGTGGTTGAAGCCATCCACCTGAAGCACCGCCCAACAGCCTAGGTTCTTGGTTGGCTTTCACAAGGTGAACGGTTGTCTTTAAAAACGAACAGCAATATTGTATGATTTACATTCCGTGTGCACAGTCGCTTCATCATTTCAGTCGCATCCAACGGGTGCTGCCACCTTTCGGCACAAACTGCAGACAGACTAGCCGCCCGGCTGCGACTACGACGGTACAGTATAACACAACTCTTTAAGGCGGCTGCTCGGCAACAGTTCGGCAACGGCTGGAAGGCGGCGGCTTGAGAATGGCATCCGCTCAAGTACGAATGCGAGGGAAACGCTCCACTCAAAGGCTGCGGACATCGTCCGTTTTCCACAGTCAGCTACTGCACGGATGCCTATGTTGTGTCGAAACGGGAAAGTCCGCGCGATACATCGACTGTCCCGGCGCCACACGAGCACGCACGAAGCGAACATATATTCAGAAGATGCTTGCGCAATACAGCCTCAGACAACGTGAACAAATTTGCGTGGAATTGTAATGAAGTGCTTGAAAGGTCGCGGAGCGTGAGCCGGGCATTTATCTCGTTGTCACGACTGGATTTCCATAAACGTCCCACACCCGGGAGATAGTGCGCTTACGCTCACAACAACAAAAATCATTAAAATCGCGTCCGTTGTTGATGTATGGTCGCCGTGGCCGGACGGCCCTGATGGTCATACAGGGTCAGCCAGA